>JALDNG010000078.1:590000-825000 GCA_024349245.1 Neodontobutis hainanensis | reverse complement strand
ACACAGACACTGATAGACTACGATTTGCACTAACATTCATGCCTTTTGGGAATTTACCTTTACAGTAGGAGGAAGTTATAGTGCCTAGAGAAAACCTATAATTGCACAAAGACAGAAAGGCTGTTTAAAACCCAATACATAATATGGTATAATAATGCATTTACTTTTAGGGTTGAAATAAATCAAATAAAAATACAACAAGGGAAAAGTTCTTGGACCTTAAACTTAATGTTAAGCCTTAGTCCTGGATAAACTTGGGCTTAGTCCTAGTTCAGAGTTTGAAGCCGGGCTTAGTCCTAGTTCAGAGCTTTTGAAACCAGTTAAATGCAATAGTTTGAAACACTTGATGCATGTTTTAGTCAAATAGTTTTCTTTAACAGTAAAATCTTGAACAACAAATCAAATTCATTTAATAATCAATCTGAATTATGTTTAAACTATAGTTTAAGCCATTTAAGTCAATTACCAGAACAACACTTCTGTATTGTACTAAGATTAATATTATAACACATAATGTAACACAGGAGAGTGGGTTGGTACAAATATTTATTTAGGTGGGACTTCATGTGGCTCTATATTATTCATAATAAATGTGAGCGTAATTGTTGTCTATCAGTATCTCTAGGCGTTAACCCTGAATTAACTGGTGACATGTACTTTGCCTCACGCCCAATGCAGCTGGGACAGGCTCCAGCCCCTGCCACCTGTCCCGGGATATGTGATAGAAAAGCTATGGCACATGACCAGACAACAGTATTAATATTTGATTTAATTTTTTTGTGAAATCCTAATCTGACAGCTTAAAGTGGGTCACCTCTGAGACGGGACACACACTGTCTTCTGGCATGTTCTCCTAAACCTTGGTATGCGTGCTCACTGACAGGACGCGGCGGGTTGTGCATTTCCTCAAGGCCAAATAGGGCAAGAGCATGTGTGCCTTTCTATTCTTATCCCCAGGAACCGCCCCGCTCCAAAGTCCGTTTGTCCACATTTATAAGAGTAGCGTTTCTTGGAGACTGGTTTGGCACAAGACCTCCCGAGCAGGACATGTAACCCACTAAATGTAGCCAGTAAGTATTAAATTGAGTATTTATTGTGTGAAGTAAACAAATCACGACAAATGTTAACACAAAATATAATCTTGGCTGTAAATTAGACTTTGGTTTGAAGTGAAATAAACTGAATGAGCTGCAGTTTGTGGTTGTTTTTCATGATACACCTACAGCAGCATCAAGAAACTCCAAGAAGTTCCCAGAGTGGCTAAACTAATTCTTCTACGCTTTGAATATATCTTATCCCATGAATCTAGGTATCCAGGCTGTTTCCCTCACATCTTTTGAGATATTGAAACGAAGATGATGGCCTTAGAATGGTTTTACCACAACAAGAACCGTCCCCTACAAGGAATATACTACCCGTTGTCTTCCCCCTGAGGCCTCACACTGCCATTCTGAGGAGTTTACAACTAAATGATAAATCCAGAGGGTTTACCACAGATCATGGGGAGACAATGCAGGTGAGACGCTGTACTGAAAACATGCTCAAAATAAATGAAATAAGCACATATTTTCATGCTGTGGGGCGAGAGTGGGCTTCAGGAGGGGAGACAATCGTATGCTTTTCAAACCGGGATGAGTGATGTGCTGTTAGTGTGACTTTTTATGCTTATCTTTTATTAACCTTTGCTGAGATATGTTCAACTCACGTTTCAGCTTTGGACGCGATGTTTCTGACACACAATTTTGTTTTGAGATACACGTGATTTAAAAAGTGTTGTGGCCAATATGTGATTTATTAAACCTAATAAACTTTGCTGATAGGGCTGTGCTCTTAGTGTGAAGAAGTAACAAGTCATGATGTGTGTTGATCTGTTTGGTTGGAGACAAATAAAGCAACATGGGACTGACGTTAAGTTTAAGATATATACAGTGCAGTCAGTGTAGTGCAGTATATATTACCACATCTTCAAAATGGCTGCTGAGGTTACCGCTGTATAAATAGATATATTGTAATGTCATCAAAATCAAAGCATGGTGTTGTTTTCAATTAAATTTTCAGCTTCTAGTTTAATCTGAATATGTTTGATGTATGTGTGGGGTTATTACTTTTAGATTTTGTGCACATTTTAGCTGCAGGTGTCATGATATATAACATATCTGTGAAGGTTCTCTGACTGAACCTTCACAGAGATATATAAAATGTAAATAGTAATGGTTTATTAATATTTTAGTAATAAAGCATCTGGTATAATTCACTAACATTATGTATAATAAGGACTTTAGTATTAACTAGTTCATTCAGACCTATATTTATTCATTTAGTAGCTAGAGTAGATTTAATAAAGATGATGTAAAAAACACCACTTTCTTCTGTACAATGAACATACATTAATAATATTTAGATAAAGACAGACAAAATACAAAGAATATAGTGAAACATATTACATTTTGTGCCACACCTTTGAAATGGCTGCTACCATAAAACTGTACATGTCAAAATATCATAATATATATAATAATAAAAGCATGAAGTTCATTTTAAATTGAAAGTTCTGAAGGTATGTGCTCATTAAGTTTGGATTTTTGCAAACAGGCTCCTATTAGCAGCAAATGTGATGTCCTTCTTGTAGTTTTGACTTGTCAGGATCATACTGAGTCCACTCCCTTGTTCTTAAGTGTTTGCCCCCGTCTGTCCAGGGCAGAACATACCCCAGGAGTGCTCACTCTCACGGCAGGAGGCCAGTTCTGGGCATGTGGCAGCCACTCCTCTCATATGTCCCCTACATCTTGCTCCAAATATGGCAACCCCGTCTGGTACCTTTGGATGTTACCACGACGACGGTGACGTGAGAACACATGCCATCCCGCTGCGCTCTCACCTTTCCACTGGGTTTGTCATGTGTCGGGGGCCCCTGAGTCAGACCAGGGTGTGCTCCGTCAAAGAGCTCGAGTTGCAATCAGTAATTGGCCGTGCACTTTTTTAAAAATATACTCCCCTGACACCCCCCGAGCACTTAGCCTAAATATAAACTGACACGCCAGCGTCTCTGTGTCCCGCGCCAGCTGCTGGCATGTAAAACCTGGCAGAAACGCATCACAAGACCACAAGGCCCCTCACGCCCCCGCTCTATAGGGTCTGCCAGGTCCCGGGACGCTTGGTTTTTCTCAGAATATTGTACAATGTGAGGTGAGCAGCTGGGAAATAAAAGTGGACTTAGAGGTGCTTTGTCCTTGTTTATATGATCACTGTTTGTTAGACATTTGTTGGAAAAGTCTGAAAACACAACCCCCTCCAAGGTTAACGTGTAATTCACCAGCTTTGGCTTTTTAAATATCAATAAAAAGTGGATTTAAAGCTTTCTGAGTGTCTGCACACATAATAACGTTAGCTCTCAGCTTGTGATGTTTGGAAGGACCGCTGATCTTTTTGCACTGTGAGAGTTTAGAAGCAGTATATTTTGTATTCAGCATAATAAATATTTAAACAGTGGGTGCCCTTGAGCCAGAAGCTGAAGTATTAAGTGCCTGGAGGAGTTGATCTTGTTGTGCAGTGATTCCAGTGAAAAAAGAGAAATAAAAAGACACGTGATTGTGCTTTGGTGCACATTATGGTTTACCAATCAAGGTTTTTGCTATAGAACATGGTCTATACTTTAACTCACCCAACAGTCAGTTTAATCACTCAATTCTCCATTTAGAGTCACTTAAATGCTCATTAAACTGAAATGTTTCATGGAATTTTTCCATCCGACAGTCCTCCATGGTGTTCCAGGAAAACTATTCACTGTTATTTCAGTTTTATGATGGCACTAAATCTGCTGAGGCTGATAAAATGTCCATCTATGAGTGCTTGGGGGCCTTAAGTTGACTTAATTCTTACTGTATTTAAATGTTTTTGTGTTGTCTGAGTGCATTTGTGAAGAACAACAGTAGACATTGAGTATCTTAAGCAGTTTTCTTTAAGTCATGGGACACTTTCTCCCAGTGGTACTTTCTTTCACATACAACCAGCTCAGAGTTACAATCAGATGTTAAATCACTGGGCCGTCCAGAGGTGGTTTTAAAAAAAGAAGTTACATATGATTATACAAAGACATAACGCTTCTGCCATTATGTTCTTAATAAGTTATGTGATTAACTATTTACAAATCATATAGGCAAGAGTTACATAACCATTGTTACACATTAATGCAAAACCATATTTACAAGAGTATACACAAAGCCGCTGTCGCCCCGTCCTGCTGTAGAGAGAGAAAACAGTCAGTTCACTGAATAGTAGGGATAATAATCTGTAATAACTATTGGGATGTGTACCTATAAGTTGTTTTGGATGGTGTTATGAATGCTTTCCAATGCAGAGTCATAGATGTTCTCTTTGGAAGTCATCCCATCGAGGTACTCTGTTAAGAAAAAGCAGAAGAGGTAAAGAAAAGTGCAGAAAACCCAGTGTCACAGCATGTACAGAGAAAGAACCTGGTGTAGATGTCATGTTGAATGTGAGCAGTGATTTTAGCTTTGTGTTAATGGCACTGCTCACACTTTGGCTTTTGTTTTAATCGTAATCTTGTACCTATTCTGTCGCAGTTGTCCTCCATCTCTTTCCTGTGTTTCAAGTACATGGGCCAAACGTGGCCGTCGAACAGGCCGGTGGGGTCAGGGACTGTGTATGTCCTTGTTCTGGGAAATAGTATACATTATAGCTCACACATGTAGCTCTTTGTTTAACACTCAAGCACAATCTGTCAAGGTTTTTCCAGGCATCTGTTACCTTCTTCTCCTTTTGCACTCCTCATAAGGAATGGAAATGTAAAAACATTTGTTATAGATGTCCAGGAGAGGCCTGAGGAGGAAAACCATGACAACACTGTGAGTGCTGAGTCTGAAAATCAAGACAAATGATGAGAATGTAAAGTAATATCAACGCATGACGCACTTGTAGTTATAGATGAGGAAGCCCTCCACAATGAGAATATGAATGCTTTTCTCCGAGTCGAACTCCTCAGCCTCAGGGGACAGGCTGACGCCGTGCGAGCGGGCAAATTTGATCGGGTTCTCTTGCCAGCCTTTGATGGTGCTCATCATGTCCTCCATGTCCAGGGCAGTTATCACTGATATAAACAAAAAAAGACAATGGTGGTCTTCACTACACAAGCACAGGACAGCTCTCACCAATGTGCTTTAACACACTTTGGTCTCATTTAGTGAAAGGCTCTAGCATTCACAGAATACTTTAGCAAATTTTGGATTGATTTGTTACCAAATCAAAAGAAATGTGCAGGAAAGAAAAAGTACATTACTGCATGGTTTTCCTAAGCGAAATCCATTCTTACCATCCCACTGTCTAAAGCCGTCCTCCCCGACTTCTATTTGATTGGGTTTCTGAAATAACAGTCACCAACAAAACATTGCGGCAACCTAGTAACCAGTCGGCGCTGATCACTCCTGGACAGGACAAGTCAAGGACTCTTCTCCACCAAAAGCAGCTCACGAGGACTGCTGGAGTTTTATCAAAAGTATCGCTTGGATGACTTAACGTTTTAGCAGTTCAGGAGCGACATATTGGCACGGGCTTAGGTTTGTCAAAATAGAAGGTGTTGTTGTTATGTTTAGATAAGTTTTTGTAAAGAGAGGAAATGGAGCAAATGGACCAAAGTTGGGAATGAAATGCTCATGTTGCATGTTTCTTTCGGAGCACAATGATGTCGTTTTTCTGAGTTCTTTCTTGTAGATGTCTGTAACTGTCTTCTTTATTAAAATTGTTTTTTTTTTTATTGTGAACAGTTGAACCTTTGCTAACCTTCACCCTCTGCTTTATTTAACCCAGTCACCCAAATGTTACAGTGAGAGAAGTTGGGTGTGGTGGGGGTTTGAAGGGGGCGTGTTTTAAAAGCAGTTGGGGTTAATGATCATGCAAAAAGCTGGTTTGGATAAAGTCTGACTTTCAGTGGGGACAATCAGCCCGTTCTTTGGCTGTCCAGGAGACAATCAGACAAGATGTATTACTAGGCCACTGCGAGGACAAGACATCCGCAGGTCAGACCGGTGGGTTATTTCTAACAAGTTATAACAAGACTAATTAAACTACAGCTATAGAAAAATAGAAAATCTGAGAAGAATAAAAAATAAGCTAAAATATATCTAACTTTATCATCCTGTCTTAATCTAACTCAAGCTGTTCTTACCTTGAAAAAGTCATCCTGATGTACCACACAACAGTTGGGTAATGTCTTTAGCAGTCGATTAGTCAGAGTGGTTTTTCCACCGTTGGTCACGCTGAGAGGAAAAAGATACACGCAATTATTTAAGATGACCTCAACGACAAATACTGAAGAAAAAGTCAAATACATTACCCTCCGATGCCAATGATAAACTTCATTTTGACTTTTCTCGATGTTGGTCACCTCTGGAATCAAGTGAATAAAAGAAGGGAACCCAGCTACAGTCTTTAAAGGCTTTGAACAAAACCTTTCCTTCTCTTCTGTCACAAATGTCCCCCCCTTTTACTACTTCATTGATAGACTATCTCCCGGCCGGGCATATAAAGGACACAGCCGCAGCGTCACAGCCCGTCCCACCAATCAGACCCCTGTCCTGCAGCCAATGAGGTGACACTTTACAGTCCACTGCACCAATGGGACGAGGGGGGGCTTGGAGGCTCATGATTCATGAAACATTTCCACCTGTTATCAGGGGTCAGTGAACACTCAACAAACAAATACATAGTCCTTCCAACTATTTAAAGGAAATAAAACAAATATTTAGCTATGCTGTGGTTTATCTCAAGGAAGTTTTGTCCTCGAATGGAATGAGCTGAATAAAGAGGAGCCAGAACAGTAACTGCACTCTTTAGACATTTATCACTGCAGTTTAACAGACACATGTTGTACTTAAGACATATGTACTACATGGCAGAGAGAAGCCCATTATTTGGGTTTAGAGAGGGGAAATTTCCATACGTAGACAGTTCTGGGTCGGTAAAAACCAGTAGCACTATATTTAGTTGATGTGTGTGGCTGCAGTGTCATACATATTTCTGATGTAACCAGCTTGAATAGATGGCCACAGGCCATGTGACCACACTCAGACTGGCTCAGTACACTTTTATCTCTTCAAACTGTAATGGCCATTTCTTATCAGAGTGTCACTTTCTCTTATGGACTTTTATCTCGGTTTATCTCAGCCTTGTCCCTCTCATTTAAATATTCATAATGACAATATTTTTAACCTCTTAAAGTTAGTGACAGCCATGAAACAGAATGCCTTGTACAAATATCATGTAGGCTATATCGTGATTAAATAAAAATGTAATAAAACAGCAGTCGGTGAAGGGGTCAGACAGAAGCACCGAAGTGTGGGGCACATACTTTTTCCACCATTTGTGGAACTTGTCCTTATAGTTTAAATGGCTACACAGGTATTTTAATAATTTGAAAGAACAGTTTTTAATATTTAGTTTCATATTTATACATATTTTTATAATATAACATACCTTTGTGTCAAATAGGTTAGGCAGAAGGTTCTGTGAACATTAGCAATGTATTTGTTTGATACTTCATTGTTCAGATGTTCATTTACAAAACACTTGTATGGTTCTGTAATTGTACACACAATCCTCACAGCCCTTCCATAATTCATTGTGTGTGTTTTTATCATATTTGGATAAATGTGTGCTGTAAATGAGCATTAGCTCCACGCAATTAGCCTAGCTTAGCATTTAGCCTTTATGTGCTTGTTAGCTGTAGCACTGCTTTACCTGTTAGCATTTTGAGTGAGCTTTATATCAAACTAATTCAAAATCATTACTTTAGCAGAGGTGGTTATATTACAGTCATGTTGGAGAGTTTGTAACCGTTTTCACAAATGACCTCTGGGAATAGCAACATGAGTCAGCACAAACTCATAAACCATAATTTATAACTGATCCTGAAATGTGGAAACCATTCAGACCAAACTAAATAATGTCACTATTTGGATTTATAGAATGTTGTTTTTTTTTTGCAAATTAGGACATAGGCTCTCTGTTCATAAAATGATTTAACCTTTGATAGATTTATTTTATACAAACATTTAATGGCACCTTTTCATAAATAACACTTCTAACAACAATATCATTTTGATTTCATCTGTAACAATGTACAGTATTTCTAGTGAAAATTGTGTGCAAACAATAACAGCGAATGACGAACGTGGCAGAGAGAAGTAACAGACGAACATTAACCACATGCCACCTGCATATCAAACGGTGGAAACTTGGAAAACGCTCAACACATTTTGGTCAGTAACATCGATAGTCTGTTTCTAAAGTCCATTTCATTGCACATTTTTTAAAATTTTTTTAGTAAAGACTCTTAAAACCCAACAATACCAAAAGAACTCACGTCAAAACCAATATTTGTGCAAATTTTTGTCTTAAAATATATTACAATATATACATCGTCAAGTCTTTCACTTCGTATTTATCAAATTAAAATCATGCTGTGAATGAAGTTGACATGCGGAGAACAAAAACTAATGATGAGGCTAATACTTTGGTACGTATTAAATTTTACTGATGAAAGCCAAGCGCGTCATTGAAACGAATGCCTTGAAAAAGAACTGTCCTGACTAATGAAGGGAATGAAATACAGTGCAACAAGCGTGTAACGATGTCTTAGACCGGCTCCTGTGGGTCTTCAGTTCAAAGCTCTGTAATGAAAAGAGAGTACAGTTAAGTCTTTCTCAGTTAATGCTGGACAATACTGTTTCTTTGCAGTGACAGTCACTGTATCTGTATTGCAACTACTTGATTTGCAGTAATGCTACGGTATTCTGTTTCAGACATTCACTTTTCAGGGATAGTCCAGATAATCCAGACAGATGACACCATTTTTAGTTCACACTGAAGGGAATAAGTTACCCCGAGTATCTTACCTTTACTAAATTCTGGACTAAATATTGGTGCAACCCAATGTGAAAGTAGTCAGAGCATTAAATATACAATTCAACTTGTACTATGTTTATAAATATAGTAATTGTAATTTCCAACACAGTAATTGCATATCACATGTTTGTTTATTACCTTTTGCTGTAAAGTTATAATTGCTTTGATAGTTTAATGAAACAGACCTAATCCTCAGTTTTCGTAGAGGATAAGTCACATAAAGCCTGCTCCTTATTCCAACATGACACTGTATATCAGATTCATTCTCCTGCTGCTTTCTCAGATGGCATTTGGTTCGTTCATTCCTGGGATTTCAGTCTGAACACGGCTGATAGCTTTGATATATGAAGGCAATAGGAGCGGTCCAGAGCAGGGCGGCACAGAGGGGGGACTTTAAAATAACTCGGCTCGCCTAACCTAACCACAATGTCCTACTGTGCAGGGTATTTCCCCTATATTTCAAAACAGGCTGTGCAACCAGGATCTATTTGCCAGACCTCGGGAGTTGAGGTGATTAAAAATAGGATTGATTAGTTGTGTGGGGAGAGGTCTGAAGAGAGGAGCAGCTGTGCGTTTATATAACACATGGTAAGGAGGGAATACGATGTTTGAGTATCAGCTAACACTTCTTGGACTCTAACACGAGGGGAATATAATGAGCTTAAACATGACTTGGCATAAGCTGAAACTATGCAGACTTAATGAATGAGGGCAGATAGTGATTATACATTTGGGATTTTATGTTTCAACTTTTGTTTTGAGTTATATCGCTTTATGTCAAAGAGACGTAACAGGATTTTAAGCATGTTTTTATTAAAAATCTAACTTTTATTTTATTTACACAGTGCATTTGCACAGGTCACCTTCAAAATACTATTATTCTTGAAGATGTACTTTTACAGTTATTGAAGAAACAGATTGTTTGTGGATGTACTCTGGTCATCTTAATTCTTGACAAACTCGATAATGATCTGTGGGGGCCGTACAGTCACTTCCAGGACTCCCTTGTTCTTCTTTACACTCAACATTGTTCATGATGACATTGGTTGCATGTCTGGGGCGGCTCACTTTGCATTTTGTAAGTTAATAAAATGTATGTTAAATACTTCTTAACCTTTAACTAACCAGCCAGGCCTAACCAACGACTCGTCTTTCTCTAGGTCAGCCCTTCAGCTGACTACTGCACTGTAAATCTAATCTAATGGCCCTGAACTTTGCGGTGACTCTTCTCACCTTTGGTCAGTGACCTAAGACCCCACAGTCCATGTGTGTGTGTGTAAGAAGAGAATATCTGCCTGTGTGTCGGAGATAAGTTACAGTGGGACTGACATTACAAACCCAAACATAAACATGATGAAGGAGGCAGTCAAAGATGGCCCTTACCTTAATGTCAAATGTCACGGCTAACATCTGCTATCACTGACTTTGGCCTGAAAGGGAAACATTAGAGATAAACCAAAGTGAGTAAACTCATCCACTTCATATAAGGGTGTGCCTTCTGTTACATAAACACTGCTGAGGGATACTAAACAGACACAATAAGCTCTTTGTTAGAATAATTTCTTGATATTTCAAATTTCTATCATAAATCCATGGATTGACGGCAGATAACTGATGTAATATAAAGAGGTCAGTGGATAAGTGCAAAAAGAGGTCACCTTTCTTTAGACGGTGTGGCGTGTGTCTGCTTCTCCTGTTCAAATCTGTGAAACAGTTATTAAAAAAAGTTGGTTAAAAATACTAACATTATTTATGCAACTTTATCTCAAAAAGATCTGCTCACTTTTCTTTTTGTGCACTTATCTTCTCGTCATCATACCTTCAACAGAAACCTCTTATGAGTGATTATATAATGCATTCGTAAATATAAAATTTACAGATAAGAGCAGAACCCATTTTAGTTTTTGTAACAAGACACAAAGTAACTCTAGCTGCGTCACAGAGAGTCCGAACAGCGCCCCCCAGTGGCTCAGATTACTTACTGCAGTACACAGTCGGGGATCTGCACATGCTCCATGGGGATTATGTGGCTCAGCTCGTGCAGGGTCTGAACATAACGGATCTTATCCATGAACTTCACACTGTTGATGTCATTAAAACAATAATGAATACACACAACCCTTAGTTTGTTATTACGTAACATTCATACCTCCTTTCTCTGTTTAGGGTTAACCTTGGACATGTGCTCACCTGATGAACGGTCTTGAGATGGCCAGGACAGTCCTGATAAACCATGTTGGGTGAACAATGATGAGACACTTCAGATTCTTCCTCAGCCTGAGAAGGTATTGCAAAATGTTTATCATTCTACCACTTTAAATTCCCTTTAACTAAAGCATTTTCAGTTTTAGCACGTCTACTTACTTCCTGTCAATCATCTGGTAACATCTCTTGAGCCAGCTAATTCCAGGCATTCTCCTGCGAGGAGTCGCTCCGTTCAGATAAATGATCATATAATCTTCTGCCACCAGCAGCTCGAGGCTACTCACAACATACCTGAAAACAAAACACCACACTTTATCTACAATAGGTTTATAGGATATTACTCAGTTTGTATGTTGGTATTATCTAGGCATAAAAAGTATTTTTCAAGCATCAAATAGAATTTTTTGTATTTTATTTATGTCCTTTTAGCCTTTATTGATTTTGACAGAGAAAGTAGACAAGTACCAGAGTAAGAAAGGGTAAAGACAAAGAGCAAAGAGACCTAAGTGGGTTTCAAACCTACTGTAGGTCTCCTGCTTGTGTGCATTCTTCA
Organism: Neodontobutis hainanensis; assembly: GCA_024349245.1. Classification (NCBI taxonomy): domain Eukaryota; kingdom Metazoa; phylum Chordata; class Actinopteri; order Gobiiformes; family Odontobutidae; genus Neodontobutis; species Neodontobutis hainanensis. The sequence continues at coordinate 813,323 of JALDNG010000078.1, read as the reverse complement.
AGATAAACCACTAAAGCATCCCCTAGCATTCATTTCTATTCTAATTAGATATGCCCACCCCATATATCAACTTGCTAAAGTCATTTACACAGTGGAGAATGTAAAAATAACGATTGGCCCATTACACAGTACACAGCAGGCTAAAGTGAGCCCATTATTGTCTGAGAATGGCTCTTACAGGAAGAGGTTCTCCATGATGTATGTGTAGTCCTCACAGCTGCTGTCAGGAAGGTAGCAGGCAGAAAACACAATGATGGCATTCAGGCCCTCGCCATAATAACCTGAAGAGAAAGAGACATACAACAAAGGAAAAGACTCCTATGTGTCAGTGTGTCAAGTCAAAAGATCACTACAATCTACAACAAGTACCATTAGCCCAGGACTCACTTCCTCCTGATAATTAGTATAAAAAAATACTTTTCAGTTTAAAGTCACAACACAGAGCAGTAGTTTCTACCCCCAGCTAGAAGACGCATTTATATCTGATTTTATACCAAAAAATAACCACAGTTCAACGCTAAAGGGCAGCAGTCTTGCTGTTTAACACCAAAGAAATCTGAAATCACAGTGAATTAGACCAGAATTAGTCCACAGCATCATTAAGCCCTTCTTATTTAATTTGTAACGGTCAACAAACTGGTTTCCATTACAGCCTAGTTTTCACCTGCCCTGCTTTTCATTTCCAACATTCTTATATTTTTTCTGCATTTTTACGCATGTCTTCAACTTTAATAACCTCTATTATTTTTTTTTATTCCTTATGATAATGCAAGAGGGTTTTGTTCCAAACAGGTCTTGTGTCTCAGCCATTAATCTTAATCTCACCTCCATGTGTGACCACTCTCAGGTACGGCCGGATGACCTGCATGTCGATCCTCTGCTCCTGATCCCCGATGATCACTGTGCGCCACAGACGACCAGAAGAGTCCCGCTCCTCTTCACTCTCACCAGGAAGACGTTTGGCAGTGGCCACCGGAGTGTCGTCTGGAGACAACACAAGCCTCAGATGTACAAGTCATAACATCATGATTTTATCAACAAAAACATTTCAATTTCAAAAGTATAAGCACATGTTCTTTACAAATACTGGATATAATCCAATCCTTTAAGTGTGGGATCGGTTTGGATTGATTGTACAATGCATAAAACCTTTAGTGAGTAACTAAAGTCTTCATTTCATTTGTGTCAATTGCAGTCAACCAGGTGAGACAGGTGAGGTGAAAATGTGCTACTTTTTAAATCCTGCATTTTTTCTACAGTGTATGTGCAATGTTAGTGTTTTTTTATTTTATTAAATTATTTTGATAAAATGTTACTTGCTTCTGTTTAAATGTTGTGTGTTCTTCTAGCATTTCAAATTTGACAGTGAAGTTAAATTCAATCAATTTAAAGCCTATATTAATTCAGATTTACTGACCTTCCCACTCCAGCTCGTTGCCGTTGTTCATAAACTCTAATGAGTCTGTTTCATCCGGAGTCTCAATGTCGTCCACGTTGATGTCCAGGTCGTCTGGTGTTTCCAGGAAGTCATCCGAGAGCACCGAGCCCTCACTACGGTCCAGGGACAGGGACATATCCGGAGCGACCAGGGTGCGCCGCTTTCTCTGGGCCAGGGTCTCTCCCACGTGCAGACTGGTGGGTGGATCTGAGCAAATGATAGTGGAGATTAGATGACTCCTAGAAGTAGGGACTAATGTTTGGTTTTCTGGTTTTACTTACTGCTTCTGTTGTCAGTGAGGCCAACTCCATCTTCAGGAAGTGGCCTGAAGAAAAAAATGTAAATGGTGTGCATTTATATAGCACTATTTTGTACCCTTCTTGGGCACTCAAAGTGCTTTACATCACACTTCCATTCACCCATTCACACACACTCACACCTGGGGCAGACAGAGAGGGGGGGGCATACATACAGCCTTCAATGACCATCACTAAACTCACACAGTCACACACCAGAGCTGTGGCCCTGGAGGCAAGGTGGGTTAAGTGTCTTGCCCAAGGACACAACGACTGTATGAACTGGGGAGAGAGGGAATCAAACTGCCAACCTACTACAGGAAGGCCGCTCTGTCTGAGCCAAACTAACTTTTGAACAGACTTTACATTTATATATATTGTAAAAATAGACATTTAAAGCCCCATGGAGCCATTTTAGTCACTGATCCCAGTTGGAGGGGTGTGAGATGTGGAATCTGTACCAAAACCTCAAAAGGTTTTGTTCCCCTACTAACCATTTATGTGTACTTTCAACAGTATAAACTATATAAAAAAACTATAAATCATCAAGTCAGTCTCTTTTCAGAGGCCCTGTATTGTGTCCTAATACTGTGTCTCATTTGGAAAACACACCTGTAATTACACAATCCCCACTGACATTATAATAAGACAATAGGAATTTTAAGCCTCAGTGTGCGGGAATAGACACACACACACACACACACACACACACACACACACACACACACACACACACACACACACACACACACACACACACACACACACACACACACACACACACACACACACACACACACACACACACACACACACACACACACACACACAAACAACAGAAGTAAGACGGGCTGATGGATCTGTGAAGGTAATAGCTGCTATTATTTTGTCAGCCTCTTTGTGAAGAGTAAATAAAAGACTTAAGAGATCTTCAAAACCAGACACAGTACAGCATTATATAATTATACAAGAGCCCCTCTTTTTACATGTTTAGGCATAGCCCAGGTGAGTGGATAACAGAGAGATGTTTTAACAAAGTGTCACACCACTCCCTCCAGCAAACATATTTTATCTGAACAGTTTATGTATCTTTATTCTTAAACGTAGGTGGGGCTGAAATAGTGCAATACAAGTTTAAAGGACCCACTCTTGAAATAATGTAATGCAGAAGAAAGGGAACAAATGGACACATGTAATATCCTGTCATTACATTTTACTGTATTTTTCTAAACACAAACTTAACCAGAGTCTGACATTAATGTAAGCTCACTCACGGTCCTACAAGTGCTTTAGCCTCAGTTTCACTGGAACAGCTGCACAAAGCCAAACCACAATGAGTGCAACCTCTGCTTTTTGTGGCCACTTACTTTACTTTGGCCGGCGTTAAATATATAAGCTATAAAATCATTTCTGTGAATAATTTAATTTCAGCCCCTGTATTCCACAAGCTCACTGTCCACATGAAGACCATTTACTGAATGTGGTATTTGATGCTAGTTTCCATAGTAGCTATTATTGCAAATTGCTCTCGTACATAATGTTTCTTAATGTATACTTCACATGTTAGCAAATAAATAATACCTATGTTTGGTCAACATCATGTGACAATAAAGCCATATGACAGTTTATATATAATAATAAATACATGGTGATGTTTTGATCAAGAGTCACACCAGTAAAACTATAATAATATGAAATATTAGTCCTTGATTAGTTCCGACCTGACCTACCTCTATAAGATGTAGTAAAATAAGGAAATGAATTCTTAAGTAACTAATCCTTGTTTTCTTGTTTTCCCTTTGACGAGATTATTTTGTCAGAAGGTGTCATTTTGGAAACTCAACACAACACACTCAGGGCTACTGAGCCTTAAAACATAAGATTAAATTAAATTCAATACCATCTGCCCTTTCAAAGCTTTGACTTGTTAGATAGAGCTTAGTTTTTCTTGCCATTAAGCATCACGTTGTGTTTTTTTTACTGTAATGTAAACTACACAGTCTATTTGCTCTTCTCAAGAAATCCTTATCACACATCCTCAGTGTGGGAAAAACACACCTGCTGCCCTTCAGCATTTATCACATCACTGACTGCATCATAGCCCTCACTCTGAACAAATCTGACAAACAAAAACAAAACAGCTGCGCCCCCTTTATCCACAAACACAGTGATACCTGGGGAAATCCTCGTCCTGCCACTCGTCCTTTACTTCCATGTTGTCCATGCGTAAAGTTGCTTCTGCTGTACCCATCCCCTGAAACGAGGACGGGACGCAGCTCACTGTTGATGAAAAACAGAAGAAACAATAAGCATCTGCCATATTCGAACTAATATGAGGCCACTTTCAACGTCATGTGTAAAAAAAACTGACCTAACATTTTCAGGTCAAAAACCTAAAATTAAACAGCATATTTCCCTTCTTGTTGCATAATGAAATTGTGTGCTTGCTGTCATACAATGGCCGGTCAAGCAGACACAGGAAGCACTGAGCGTGAGTCACATGTGCATTAGGAAGTAGAGAGTCTTTTAAACATTGCCGTCCCAGTCAGAGTTCAGACGGGCAGACGATCCCGGGGTCCATTTGTCCACTGGCATGGCACTGATGCGCTAACAGCTAAACAAACCAGAGTGTACAAAAAAAAGACAAGGAAAATAGGCTAAAAGGCACAGGCCCCGAGGCAGCTTCTGTGGTGTCACTGGATTCCCGCTGATAATGGAGGTTTGTTAGGTGTTTGATCGCTCGAGAAAGCAGCTATTTTTGATGTAGATGCAGGGAATTCCATTGTCACTTCAATGAAGTCACATAACACACAGAAAAACACTATCTTTGTTCTGAATCTTAAGATGCTTCTCAATATAATCTCGGGACGCACCATTTTGACTGAGGTTTTTAAAGATGAACCAAATAAAGGGAGATCTGTGCTCAGCTGCTCAGAAAGTGCACTGCTGATTGACCGACACAAAATAATGTTGTGTTTGGGAGGGCTTTGTGCCCAGATGGCAAACCAGCCCTTGTTTCCCAATCTCTGGAGTGTTGCACAAGAAATAGCGTCAGAGCCTAACTAAACTATACCCCTGGGACATTTATTTTACAGAATAATTTGTCTGCAGAGTTCAAACCAGATTGGTTCTCTTAGATAATCATCTGGAGAAGCAGAGATGATAAAAGAACAGGACGAATTAGGAAGGGCATGGTAGTGTGATAACAATCTTTTTTTTAACCAACACGTGTCAAAATGTAAACTTCAAATGTTTAAGTCCTTGCTCTTATGAGAAAAGGGATAGAGTTTGTAAAACACTGTACTTACAGGAAGACTTCTTCTTTGACCTTTGGCGTAAAAGCTTTAGCGTTTTTCCTCCTAGAAGCTTTCGGTTCCTCCTCCTTCTAAAAAAGCTCCCAAAGCGGAGACACACTCATGATTATTTACATTTGCAGGTGGGAGCCTTACACGATTAGGACCCGAGCTTCCTGTTTGAAGATGTTCCTAATGGAGGAAGGGGGAGGAAAAGTCAGGGAAAGAGGAGATGTTTGGTGTCATCACGCAGCAACAGCATGTCCTTGCCCTTTTAGATTCCATGCCATGACGTTTTTTTGGGGAAAGTAATCCTCACCCTGTGCTTTAGTTCGCCTCATGGCCTCATGGCTCACTCTTTCCTCTCATTGCCTCGTCATGTCATATCCCCCCTCCTTAATGCCCCCATTAATCCTGCTGTGATGATGTCACCATGAGAGCTGTGTTATCATCAGAGTTATGTAATCGTGCCTACCTTTTCCGTGTAGACCCTGATGTAAGAGAATATCAGCAGTTTTCTGTCGTCCGCACGTTCAGCCTCATTTATTGGTCATCAACGATTCTTGGTGTTGTTCCTCGGCTGAAAAACACGGTCGTTTCTACTTCACTGCTGTTCCCTGGCAACAGCATCTTCCTCCTCTTGCTCCCTTGCTGACTCTCACCAGCTTTCCAAAGCTCCCTCGCTCTGACTGAAGCCCCTCCTCCGTCAGTTCCCCTCCTCGCGCTCTCGCTCCCGTCCTGCTCAGGGCAATGTCAGGAAACACACTGTGGTGCGCTCGCTCTCTCCTATGCGACTTGTTCAAATGGCTGCTTGGCACTGAACTGGATTTTTGGGTGTGTTTAACGTTTTCTGATAATACCATTGTGTTGCAGAACACTTGAATTAGTGTGTACAGAAACGTGTTTGTAAAAGCTTCACACCCACAGAACAGGTCCTGCATGAAGACTTAGGACTAAGATGTGATTCAAGCTCAGTAACACATAATAACCACACACTACTAAGCAGCACTGTTTGTGACCACATAATACATTATTTTAAAGAAATACTTCTACATCAACATTCACAGGGACGTTAAAACCGTGTGTTAAGATGTTATTAGGCTTTACAGAACATTTCTATAGTGATTTTAAAAACAATAAGGATTAATAAACCACAGACTTTACTATAAATCACTATCACATGCAGTTTAATAAAACATTAAACAGGGCTGTAAGGGATTTTGATGCATTAAATGTGTAAGTAGGTCACAGAGATGTTTTATTTGGCAGGTTTCCACCACAAGATGGCACAAGAGTGTTCCGTATAAACCACATGAATATGTTCAGTGCACCGTAGGAACTGGTCAGTGCAGATTTCAAACAAGTGCTGTGTGCCACTGGCTCTTTCTGTGTTTTGCAAGATATTTTGGTGAAAAAAAGAAAATATATTACCAAACTAGAGGCTAAAAATATAAAATGTATTCATTTTACTTTGGTTAAGTCCTGGTTAAGTCTTGGTTCAGCAGGTGGTATAGTTACTTAAAGGGTGTTCCTGGAAATAATAAATATTTAAATGGGAATAAATTTAGTCCAGTAAGTGCATTAGTGATTAAATATTACATTTACATTTATTCATTTAGCAGATGCTTTTATCCAAAGCAACTTACATTGTTCTACAGTAATTACCAGTGTTACAGCCACTGGAGGCAAGTTGGGTTAAGTGTCTTGCCCAAGGACACAACGACAGTATAAACTGTGGGGAGAGTGGGAATCGAACCGCCTACCTTTTGGTTGAAAAACAACTGCTCTACCCACTGAGCTACTGAGCTCTAACTTCAAATACAACAATATATGATTTATATTTTTGTTGTTTAATAAAATAAAAAAGTGAATAATTAATCTGCTGGCCTTTGAAGCTCATGTCTGGACAGATGCTGGACAACTCCCACTCCGATGCAGTCGCCCAGTACGTTCGTAGCAGTCCTCAATCGATCCCTGTGGAAAAAAAACACCAAATCAACAGGTGTTTATTTAAAATACGCTAAGGTAGATGCCAGAAGTCGTCAGTATCCTCAAGCACTTACAGAATCCAATCAACGAGCAACAGCAGAGATATGTCCTCAGAGGGCAGTCCGACTGATGTCAGGACAATCACCATGGAGACCATCCCGGCCTGTGGGATGCCCGCTGCACCGGTGCTGGCCGCTGTGACTATCAAACTAAACAGGAAATACAGTGAGTGGGTTATGTACTGTATTATATTAATGAATAAAAGTGAAATACTCAAGGAACTCACCTGAGAACAATGATTTGACCAAGACTGAACTCAACATGATTCACCTGTGCTATAAATAAAGCAGCTACAGCTTCATAAAGAGCTGCTCCGTCCATGTTCACAGTGGCTCCGAGTGGAAGCATAAAGCGTGTCACTTGTTCGTCCATCTTGTGATTCTCCTCCATACAGCGGAAGGTGACAGGAAGGGTTGCAGAACTGATTTAAGCAACACTATGTAACTGTTAGAGTTGTGTATCCAATAACAGACTTAAAGAGCAACTACAGCGCTGCAAACATGGGGCTGTCTCACTATTTTTTGTGTAAGATGTTATGTGGGTTTAGTGAGATATGTGCTGTAGTTATTCTTCCAGTTGTTTATGTCAGAGAGCCATCTAAATAACTCGAAGGCCATTTATGATTTTGACAAAAAAAAATGAAAATCATAAAGTCACGTAGCCTCAATGTCTTTACAAGGTTACCTAAAATGCAAAAAAAGACAAACCCCTTTTTCACAGAGCGTCCAACTAACCCTGAGTGACAGGGCACACTACCATCATGACACATACTGGGACAGATAAAGACATCACTCCCTAGTTATTTTTTTTACAGACATTACAGTTGCATGGGAGTTTGCAGCAGTGCAGTTGACGTCATAATCTTTAAGTTGAGAGCACATGTACAGTTGCTTATAGTATATATATATATTATAATAGAGCAAACCTGGAGGATGTCCCAAAGGCAGTGGTCAGAGCCTGGAGCAGACCACTCATGAATCTAAAGGGATTCTTCCGTGTGACGATGAAATAGATCAGAGGAAGTGTGACAAAGCTGTGGATACACAGGCCAATGATCACAGACAGAGCGTACATGGCAACTTCACGACTGATTTCTGCAATGTCGGCCATCTTTAACATCTGTCCAGTCAGCAAGAAGAGGATTCCCACTGGAGAATACCTGAGGAGGGGGCAGGAGGTCCCACTATCGTCATGCTAAAAAGGTGAGGTAGTGATATTGTTGTTTCTCACCATATGACAATGTTGATAAGCTTCATAACGGCTGTATTAAGACAAGAAAAGAAGTCTCGGAGTGGTTTTCCTCGACCGTTCATATTACCCAGGATCAGACCTAATGCAGTGCAGAAGACGAGCAAACCCAAAACGTTTATACCATCAGAAGAGCCCATGGTTGGAATAGTCTCGTCTAGGATCAAAGGAGGAAAAGAGTGCAGCAGTACAGTGTATATACAGTACGTAGTATATGTACTATAGATTTAAATAAAAAAAAACTCACTGATCTTTCTGGCCTCAGTCATATTAAATTCCACTTGATGCTCCATTTTCACATAAACTGTTTTGTACTAAAAGAAACCTGTTGTCAGTCACTGAATACAAAACACACAGATTATAAATGTGGAGGATGTCTACCTTTTTAAAACAAGCCTCCACAAGATTTGAAGGAAACATGTTCCTAAAAAACAAATGTGTACAACCTGAGAATTAGAATGTAGGTTTTGGTACAAAAAGTAAGAATTAAGTGCACCTGAGTAAATCCAGAAAGGCGTCAGCTGTGTGGACTACTTCTCTGTTCTCATTAGAGGACACTCTTGAATATTTGGACAGTTTTCCAGGTTGGATACTCAAAGCCAGGGCGATGCCAGTGAATGCAGCAATAAGTGTTGTTACCATGTAATAGACAAAGGCCCTCAGTCCAATTTTACCATATGCTTTCTTATCCACAGAGGACATGCCTAAACGGTTCAAATGTTTAGTCCTACATTGATGCCAGCACTGATGGATTTAAACGTATGGCTTTAACCTGTAATCAGACTGGAGACAATGAGAGGAAGCACCAACATCTGAAGCAAACGCATCAGCAGCTCTCCCGGGAAACTCAAGTACTTTATATCTTGTACTGTCATAGGTCGCAAACCAAAGCCCAGAAAGAGCCCTATGAAAGGAATCAGAGAGTTAAATAATGACATAATATTAAAACGACAAGTACTTACAAAGGGAAAGTCTTACCTATTACCACAGCAGTCATAGTGAGGACAACATAAGCATTACGTCGGAGAAAAGCCCAGAAAAAGAAACAAAGACGGTGATTTTTGGTTGAATCTGTTTCATTAGACTCAGGTTGTGAAGTTCTTTTGTGTTTGGCCATTTCAGTCACTAAAGCACGCTGTGTGAAATCTGCTTACAGGTCGCAAGCTTTCAGAGCTTTGTTTGGTTTGGCTGGAGCCCAGTCAGTGCTTAGTTTAAACATTAACTCTCAAATAATACGGAATAAATGATTACAAATATTTCTTCCAAAAATGTACTCATTGCTAATCCTTAAGACACAATTTTTGACATTGATTGTGCAAAACATGAGAAGTAAAAAAGAATGTCTGTTTGCACTGATGAAAAAAAAAACTACAGAATGACAATCACTTCCTATGACAGCTACATTTAAGCTGCTGGATCAGGTCAAGTGTCTTAGCGCTGTGTAGGACTTTGGCACAAAGCCACAAAGGTTTCACGTCATGGAGGCAACAGACGCCTTAAAATACTAAGTCTTAAGAAGGGAAATAAGGAAGCAGCGAAGCACCCCGCAGTACATCTGATTAGGAAGAGTTTAACTATTTTTCTGTCCTTCTCATGTCCCTCAGGTCACAGATCTCTGGGTCACACAAGTCCTTCAAGAACACAAAGATAATCTTCAAACCCTTTGGACACGGTAAACACTTTGGAAGAGTTTTCTTAGATGCCTTTAATTTACCATCTAATCCAGTGAACAAACAAATGGTTTCTGAATTATTACTTATTTGCGACACTGGAGAATTAATGTCTGCATGTTGGTGAGAGCTGACAGGTGCATGCAAGTGTGCGTATTTGCTTTATTTGCTTTATAAATGCAGCCATTAAGTATTTGGACATTTGAGGACATTACTTGAAAGCACTCTCACTGTTGACTGTACACCTGTGCAGGAAAGTAAATACTCATATGGGATTATGGGGGCCTCTCTTTACCTGACAGCTTTGGTCAAAAAGTGCTTCATAAATGCAATATAACAAACCAATAACAGATTCATTTAATGTAGAAAAGTCTAACACTGATAATTTATGATTAAATATGAGCACCAGTGGCTTACACGTCTCTTGTGCATCTTGACAAAGACAAAGACATTGTCTGCAGGCTGCCAATTATGAGGTAAGCTCTTTAGCGGTTTTACTCAGTGACAAGTTATTGATACAGTCTAATCATCTGGCACACAATAGCCATGGTTTCATTTTGACAAGTATGTAAAGCAAGGCGCTCTTGTTCCCAATCGCCTCCTTATTAATAATCAAATTGTTTTTTTCTTCATTCATTTCTTTAATTTACCATCACTAAACTACATCCGTAAGACGTGAGTTATGGCCTTCCTCGTGAATCAGATGTTAGGTAATAAGTTGAAGAGTTTTAGTGGAGCTGGTGGAAGTGAAGATGGAGGGGCAGTGGGGGCAGCTGGGAAATGCACAGCTCAATCCAAAGGTATGTCCAGGGAGGAGTTTGAAGAGTACCAGAGACAGCTCTTGGAAGAGAAGTGAGTACACATAATAATTATCTGATGTATATTTTTGTGTATTAATGCACACAAGGAAAGAAAAACACAAATTCTGTTGGTTTAGTGTATATTACATCAGTAAAATAATTTAATCTAAGTAAAATGTAAACTGTGTGTGCAATGTTTTTTTTTTACTGAAATCCATTTGATCATCAAAAGACTAAACAAGTTTTATGGTATTGCAAGCATAATGTAAGTTTATGAGTTAAAAAAGAGAAAAGATTAACATAAAATAATGTGGACCCTATTGAATTAGGTACAGTCACCTTTTATGGCTCCAAAAATCCATTTAAAATTATATATTTAATACCAAAATGTGTCTGCACCAAATCTCATTAATAACGGCAGCTTTTAGCATCATTCAGTCAGTTTTCTTGACCACAGCCTAATCACATGCACTAGAAAGTTCTGCTGCTTGTCGACTTTTTTCCTCCTGTCCTTGTAGTTCTACCGTCGATCCTGAGTAAATGTAAAAACTTCTACATTAACAATGCCGTCTATGTTACCTGCCCGCGTGGCTACGTGCCATGTTTAGACACCATCAATGAAGGCAAAGGAGGCTAATGAGGCTTTAATTCCTTGTGGCTCAAATTAGCCAGAGAAGCAGATTAGACTCTGGGCGTAATAACCCATCGAGGCTTTGTTTCATGAAGTCACTATTAAACACATCTCCGATCCAGCACACCTTAAAACAATAATTATTTAATTATCTTAAATCCTGCTGTAATGCCAGTGTGTTAGAACTATTCAATTAGGTTCGACGGAAAATTGTAATGAAGTTAAATGTCCTATTGAGTCTGAACTAAATCAAAACATGGAGAGTAAAGCCTGCAGGTGAAAGCTTCAGCAAGCCAAAATGGAAGTCTCACTGAAGGCATCTTGCTGATGAAGAAATAGCTGGAGCAGAGAGTTCACATTGCTAATTCAGATTACATTTCAAGACCTTCTATTCTATTATTTATCCCTGACAGATGAAACGATCAGACGGTCAGACAGGCAGTGAATCTGTATCAATGTGGTTCTGTTCACACTGTCACAAACAAATCTTATTTAAATAAGGCTCACTCTAAGGGCTCCTTTGGGTTTCATTTGTATATTTTAAGTTTAGAGATGAATAGAAATTTAAAGAATACAAGATGCCAGCTATAAATGTAAAATCCTTGAAACAATAAAAGCATTTTGTTTAACCTTTGGTGGTGTTTTCATCATTTAACCTGGTTGCTTCATAAAACAAATGGTTAAATGACTACACAGCCAAAACAGTACGAGTAAGACGTCCTGGTGCACAGGCCCGTAGGAGGAAATTAGGTCATTTTTTGCGCTCCCGCCAAGACATCAAGGAAGTGAGGATCTGTGCCAAGCTGAGGTGCTGCCTAATCTTCTTAGGGTCTGGGAGACCACCCTTAAATAATACCAGGTCAAATCTAGTGCCATTACAAAGATATAACTGCTGGTAGAAGTGGCCTGGTGCCAGAAAGGATTTCAGCACATTTTTAAAGATCAGACATAAAAATGAGAGACTTTGAAAGCATGTTTAGTGACAATCTGGAAGCAACAACTGTCTACAGCCTGTTGAGAACTTGAAAGAACTGCATGCACAACCTCAAATAAACACAGACAAGGTCAAATTCATCCAGCTTGACCTACGTTAAGAGGTTAGGTTTTAGAGTAAGATGTCCCTGGTTGTGAATTGTTTTTTTCTGGCTACTATAAAGTAATGAAGCTAACTCTAAGGCACTGATCTTTAAGGGAAGCTTACTTAAAGCCATCTGCTGCGTTGTCTTCCCTTTAACCCTCTAATACATAGTCCTTCTGTTGAGACACACTTGTTTGTGCTTAAAGCCCTTGGGAGGAAACAAAAATATTACACACACTCAAATACTGGTGTTGCACTTCTCTAATGTGGCATTTTTTCATCTACCATTATGTATAAAAGGCTTTACATTACTAATGTTTACCATTTACTTTCTTAGGATTGAGAGGGACAAAGACTTTGCCACTCGAAAGGCTGAGAGGGCCAACCTGAGAGTTGCACTCAGGGATAAACACAGACTTCCAGACGTAAGTGTTGCTGGCACAATCAACTGTTGATCATTTAACCTCCAACCCAGCTGGAAAAAAAATACAAATCCACTAAACAAATGTCCACAGGTTGTATTGACCCATTAAAACGCTTCACAAGCTACATACAGTATGACTGCATTCTTGTATTTGAGGTTAATCACCAATAGCATATGGTATTTGGTTTATATATCTGTCAAACAATGAGACCATAAGAGGTCATCTAGGATTTATTATCAAGGATTTAAATAAGTAAAGCAGAAGCTTGCATAAAAGAAGCTCTAAACTTGGTCAACGTGCAGGATCTGTTTTTTTACTTGGATGCATTGCCCTATAATAAAGAATTTTGTCCTGTCACAGAGTGCAATAGACGCAGCAACGGTTCAGATGGCGGGTGATGACATTGATCTGCCAGAGGACCTGGCCAAAATGGTGGAAGATGATGAGCAAGAAGAGGAGCTCAATGACTCGTTCCTGCACAAACTCCAGAACATGGACATAGACATGGAGACGCTCCGGACAAAAGCTCAGGCCACAGTGACGGAGTTAAAGCAGACGGCAGAACAGAAGTGCATTTTAATGTGACAGTGGGGCACATCTGAGCAGTAATAATGCGTTTTACAATAAGAAGAATAGCAAGCTTTTATAAAAGGGGAGAGCGGGGCATGTTGTTACACTTTTTAGATTCTTGTATAGATCATAAAAACAGCAAACCAAATGAAAGAACAAAGTCTGAGCTATAAACTGTTTATTTCATTTCTCTATATGATGTTCTTGTGGAGTAATTTTTCACACTAGACTTTTCCAATAAATTGTTGGGCTATTTTCTAACTTAAAATTCAATGTTATTTCAGCGACATACGAAGTCCAGATCTACAGCTGATACAGAGACATCTGTAGTCTTAAAACTTGTCGCTGCTTGGACTTGGTACAAGTAATAAAAAGTGCAATTTTGAGATAAAATTCTATTTCCCATATCATATTGTAAAAGGTTGACCCTTTTAATCTGAAGCCTATATGTATGCTTCACAGAATTAAGACAACCATAGAGCCCATTCCCAGGGGTTTCAATGTGTGACAACTTACTCCCAAACCACAGTGACCAGAATGGGCACTACTGTGAGTTTTAACTTTATGTTATCATTTAAATAAATCGAATACTAATTAAGTGCATCGCTTTCATTATTGTGACAACTGCATTTGTAGAGCAACAGTCGGACCTGAAGGGCCCCTGGGCCACGGAGATAAAACTAGATTTAAAGAGTCTAATCTGATGAGTGGAAGTGGAGTGAGCTGCTTTCATTATGGTGTCAAACCAGAACATTCAAGTTTTTAGAGATGGTTGTGTTTTAACCATAAAGGATGACAGTCAGTGATAAATATTAATTACTTTTTTGAGAAAAATCATTGATTTAAATTAATAATACATTTATATATACTATTTAATTGTGTTAATTTCTCCCAGTACCTTTATTTAGTACAAATATTGCACTAAATAAGTTTGCACCAAAAGTATAATTCAGTAGATGAATGTACGGGACAGTTAAATCTAAAATTAAAGGTCTGTGAAGGTTCTCAGTCATCCAGGTCATCTTGAAGAAAAGGTTAACTCAAAGGCCTCTGGACAAACCTGATTGGACCAGGCTGTTCGGGTCTCATAGTCGTGACTCCTGATGTGAGAGTCGTTAAGGCTCAGGTGAGTTGTTAGTGACACTGTTCCATTCAGGTGTTGTTGTCCTTTTAGACTAAGTTTTGATTTAGGTTTCAAAACTGTGTTTTAAATAGTGGGCAACAAGAATCTGAGTCCACCTCCTCTGTTCCTTCACACCTCACTAACCTCGTCCAAAACTAACCTCGTCCAAAACAAACCCAGTTATGTGGTCTATGTTGTTCAGTCCTTTTAAAAGCCTTTTACCCTCCCTTTCTATTGGTTTGGTGTCATCTGCTGCCAACCATCCCCCATTGCCTCTGTAAGCTGACACAGCGCCTTTAAAACATTAGCTGCTTTCTTACTAATAGGATCTGAAAGGCTTTAACTGTCATCTGATAAAACTAAGAAGCTTGATAGCCATGCTGCAACCTCTTAACCAATTTGTTCTCAATTAGGATAATGGGGAAACTAGCAAAGAGGGACAGCTTTAATATATTAATGTGATAAAATGATTATCAATTTCCCTACCGCCTATGATTCAGGTGGCGTTAGAAGCATGTCATGTGTTAAATGGGAATATTAACCATGAATGATGACTTAATGAGGTATAACATGTATCTTTTATCATCCTGCTCACTAGATTGTCCAGCACAAATAAAAACTACAAAGTGAGCCACATCAAAATAAGATCAAATGTTATATTATCATTTATCAGTATGAAAACATTCAACTGAACTTAACATTTTTATCGCATGTTACATCCTTGTTTTTTTTTTTAAACCTGTGGTTAAGTTCACTCACTGACTAAAAAGACATTAAAAAAAGAAATGGGTCAAGGTTGGTGAGGTTATAGTGTGGGATTTCGTTAAGACAACACTGCAATATGCTGCCGTCAACGCATGGCAACAACTTCTTGGTAAATCCACATCGTTGGCTTCAGGTCTAAGTTGTTCATTTCATTCTCTCTGGTTTTTAAACAGGTGAAAGGCAAAAGTAATGGGCTTGTCCACTTCATTATTCTCGGAAACCGGGCTTGACAACTGTAAGAAGGTGTTGAACCAAAGCCACTTTACTCAGAGCCATTCTGCTCACACTAAACATTAGTAATGCACCCGAGCCCAGCCAGATGGTTTTAAACATGTTAGCTTTGAAAACTTCTCATCTGCTTAGACGAGTTCAAATCTTATACACGAGACGAGTTCTAGGAATCTCCACAATGACCAGATGGGCTTTAAACAGCGATGGCACTAAAAAAACAAATGATGTGATCGGGCTTTTATTCAGTTCAGACATTTGATTCATTAAGTTACGAGCGAAAATGTTCATTCAGTCACTTCCAAATGTCCTTTATGTCTTTGGGTTCATTAAAGACAGTTGATCTCTGCAACACCTACTCAGCTTCCTTAGCGTTGTCTGTGCCAGCTGGAAGAGGGAAAACCTGCTTCTCAGTTAGCAGCTACCACAAGTAAGAACATTATTCATTCAAGTCTACCATAAATTTATATGGGGTTCAAATTCAATTTCACTTCTATGCTTTGATTATTAACCATTTAAACCATTATATAATTATGACACCTGAAAATGTATATTTATATGTTTGGCTGTTTATTTTAATCCATATTACTTGATCTAATAAATCAACAAAAGTGAATGAAACCTTCATAAACACAAGTGTTGACAGTGTGTAGCTGTTCAAGTTAAAAATCCATCCCTGTTCTTTCTCCTTTACATTGTCTATAATGAAGGGATTAATGAAAACTCTCAGTACATGCCATTATCTTTCAGACAATGGCATTTTGAAAGAAAGTTTTGTCAAGGCTTCATTAGCAATGGCCTCCCTCTGTGGTCTGAAAGCGGGGCACATTTGGAGCAATTACTTGACCAGAAAACAACTGTCACTCATTCTTAAAGGGGAAGGATTTCAATTAATAAACCTCTTAAAGCCATGGTTTTACTACTGCTGCACTGCATGCTTTGGTGTCCGATGTAGTTAGGAGGAGTTCTGTCAAGAAAGAAAGACATTGCACATTACACATGCTCACTGCACAGGACTTCAACAGTGGCTTCACTACTTTGCAGGGGATTTCGAGGACTTAGCAGTGAGCAACAAGTAGCTGCAGTAGATATTCCAAGTGTCATTTGTCTGCCTTTGGGCAATGGAGTCAACATGTGCACAGTGCAGACTGAGCAGAAGGAAGGTAAGTATTTGTGCACGTTCTGCTTTATGTGTATGTTTCTGTACAGGTTTATAACATGTGCTCTAAGTGTTGGGCTTCTGTGGTACATTTTAGGGAAGAAATTTAAAAAGCAACAATGTTGAAGTTTTGAAGTATTTTTTAAAAGTTTATTGTGATGTTTTGTGTTTCCCTGTGATCTAAATTTATTGAAACTTTTTTATTTGTGCATTACATAAGTCACTGAGATAAATGCCATAAATATAGTTTAATATCAAGCCTAAAGAGAATTCAAATGAAGGGTATAACTTCATGGTTGGTTTTTGATTTTCTCATCTTTTTTTGCAGACAAAAATATAATTATGTGTGGAAAGTGCAACAGTCCTACACGGATATTTGTGTGAGTCCCTCGTGTGAAGCTGCCTTGTTGGATGTGAAGCAGAACAGCCAACTTAGCAACTACTCTTTTTTTCACTTGGGAAATAGCTTGGGCATTGCACAAACTTTTTGAATGCATTTGTCAATGGATGCCCTGGGAATTGTGGACGATGGATGCTTGGACAACTACGACATGGCAAAAGCTGCCGGCTCGAGTAGCGGAGGCCGGGTTCACAGCATTGATGTTATTTTGGGATTCACTAAGGACCAGGACCCTTTACTCCATTCAGTAGGGGATGATGGCAGCCAAAAGGCCAATGTAGAAAACCAACAGCATCAGCAGAACGACCAAAACAAACAGTGTCCACAAGACCCCTACGGACACCTTCCAGAGCTGGGGAACGATGCTCAGCAGTCATCATTTCACGGTGAGCGTCTTCAGACACAAAAGCATCAAAACATCACAAATGACATGACTTTTTAAAGTTCTAAAGTAAATTTGAATACTCCACACATCATTAGAATAAACAAATATTAGAATACAAATATATTAGTTACTGACTCCAAGCAAGTCTTTTACAAATGATAGGCTACTGTAGTGCTTCAACAGTCTCCTGACCATATTGCCTCGCACGCTTTGTTGAGTCACACACGTTTCCAAGAAGACACAGTCTGGACTATGGCTCGGTTTGCAGAAGCCATGTAAAGTCTGGTAGATTAGAAAAGGCGGGGAACTTGCAGCTTTAACTGATAGCATCTGTTACTATGGGATTAATCCTGGGGAAGAGTTCAGTGAAAGACACAATGTCAAGTGGACTTGCCGAAACCCCCGTTGTTCACAAGTATAAAGTACGAGAGCCATTAAGGGGTTTTTTTTATCTTGAGAAGAGGAGTTAGGATTTCACTTTCTGATAAGGCTGCGTAATCACATGCTACTTCACTTCATTTAGAGCTTAAACTGCACAGTGTACATTGTTTTTACCTACACTATATTAAGTTTATATAGTGTAAAGCACCATATTTTTTTTATATAATCAGAGGTACCATTTCTGATACTAAACACAATGTCTTATAATATTGTAATAACTTGTAAAAATGTAAAAATATTATATATTACTCTTTTTTGTTTACTGTTTTTATTAAATGTTCTTTTTTGTGTGTGTGTGTGTGTGTGTGTGTGTGTGTGTGGGGTATTATTAATCCCTTGGTATCAGTATAACTGCTACATATTACACCTCTCTTAAAATTTTTAATAATTTGGCCCTTAAATCATAACTTAATATAATCTTCATCTCTAAAGGGACTCTCAAAACATCCATCCCATCGTATACTGTTAAAATACCAGCTCACTTACAGTGTAGAAGGAGAAGGAGAGTGAAAAAATGTTTTCGGACACCCCAAATATTGCATTAAGAATCACTCCTCAAGTCTTAGAGACCGCTAAATATTCATTTTGAGAATGCAATGGTTTATTTTACATTTTAAAAATGTCCACAATTTTGTTTTAAATTGTTAGTACCTACTTAAATTAGTAAATGAAAATACTATCTAGACCTAGGATAAAGAATAAATGTCTTTATTCTTAATCTAAGAATAAAGACAACAGCAAAAAGCACTCTGACTGAACTTCTTTTTCTTCTAGAATCAAGTATTTTCACAAGAGACAAATGTGACGGGGAAATGAGCAGCCTACACAAGGATGTGGACGCTGCTGAAGATTCCTCTGACAATGGTAAAGAGGAACATCACACGAAGAAGAAGCACAGGAGAAACCGCACCACCTTTACCACTTATCAGCTCCATGAGCTGGAACGAGCATTCGAGAAGTCCCACTACCCTGATGTCTACAGCCGTGAGGAATTGGCCATGAAAGTGAATTTGCCAGAGGTTCGAGTTCAGGTGAGGGCTGCAAGAAACGTGTTGACAAAAATGGTGTGTTTGTTATGCTGGATTTAGAAACATAGACTAAAAGCTTTCATACAACTACATATGTTAGTGGTTAACTTTGGTGACTATAAAAAACAGGATGTTTTCCAAAATGTCTAGAGTCTAATTTTATGACTCATGTTCAGGTGTGGTTCCAAAATCGAAGAGCCAAATGGAGGCGTCAGGAAAAGATGGATACCAGCACAATGAAACTCCATGATTCACCCATGCTATCATTCAATCGTCCTCCCGTGGCCCCCAATTTGGGCCCTGTAGCCAACCCGATGCCACTGGACCCCTGGCTTACCGCCCCCATCTCTAGTGCCACACCCATGCACAGTCTCCCAGGATTCATGGGACCGCCACAGAGCCTACAACCAGCCTATCCCAACCACAGCTTTCTGAACACAGCACCTGGCATGATCCAAGGTATGCAACCAATGGGGCCGCCACCGTACCAGTGCGCCCCAAACTTTAACGATAAATACCCCATGGAGGATGACAGGAGCTCCAGCATTGTGGCTCTCAGGATGAAGGCCAAAGAGCACATTCAGTCGATGGATAAAACCTGGCAACATATGTGACAAACTGATGAGACTCCTGTGCTTCAGTGGATGTTTACAAATGGTTTGAACCATTGGAAACACAGTACCCTTGTCATTAGGCACCACTTCAGACTTTAAAGCTGAATTAAATCTGACTTGTCATTTTTTTAAGTTAAACCCGTCTATGTTGCTTTTATTGCAATCCTTTTATGAAAAAGTGATCAGAGAACAGCAATATGTATCTGCACTGGGAACTGTTGCAAAAAAGATGGTGCAGTCAAACTAATTACATTTAGTTCCAACAGATACACAATATCTTTAGTAAATATTGATGACACGTTTACACATCTTACATACTACAATTCTGCATAGCGGCACCGGAGATATTGCTGCTGTGTGGTTTTATAGTTTTATGATATAATTAGCATCAATACTGTGCTGTGCTTTGTGCTGTGTCAGACATATATAGTGTTATAAACTCTGGGACAAAAAAAAAAATGAATGAAGCACATTTTCAACTTATTTTTAGTTGTTGGAGAGCATTGTGATATGAGAAGTCACACAGCGTAATCTGCATCAGAGGCTAATTTGAGCGGACAAGCATGGTTCTTAACACCTAATTAATGCTTTTAAAGCGATTAACCCTGGATTCTCAGCCACAGACAGAATGCCCTCAGAAGTCCTAAAAAAAACCTTTAAGAAGTGGCACATCCTTAAACATGTCATTTTTCATCATATAGCACAACATTTCATAATGCACATCTAAATCTTAATTTTAAATGGTAAAGGATGCACCTTGTTGCACTGTTGGCTAAATATTAACACGGTAGATTTAAAACAAGATTGTTAATTAGTGCTGGCTCTACCTCTTGGTAAATGATCGGTTTGATATTACTTTTAGATCACAACAAAGGATTACATGGCAGGGATGGTTAATGGTATAGAAAGGCAAAGTTCCTTTTACTAAATGTTTTATGATATATCTGCTGTGTGTACAAAAAACAAAAAATTTAACCAATTAGTAGCAAAATAAAAGAAAACTAGAAATGAGATGTTATTTTCTACATTTTGTCCGAAATAAATTCACAGCTTTTAGAAATGTCTGCACCTGCCATTTATATTATATTTTTTATAATTTGTTTAAGTCCCTGTTGCCAACAGTAAGGCCAAAGAAGTAAAAAATTTATAATTTACTCTAAATGTCTCTAAATAACTCTAAACATGTCTAAATGTTTCTTTATTTTTTACACATTTAAAAATTGACTGTACTAATTTCTCATTATGTTTTATAGAATGTTGGACAGTACCTTTGAAAAAAAAAAGAAAAGAGAACACAATAAAGTTATAACAGAACCCATCCAAAACATTTTTTTTGCTGATCCTGTTTTTCTTTCATGAGACCAACATGACTTGGTGCTGTTAATGAGCACTCCTTTACAATGGGCCGTGTGAGCTGCAACAGAGCAAACCGGCCTGATGGAGGCCTGTTGTGTTTTCGGGCCAATGGAAAGATGCCAGGCCGTTAGGCAGATGAGGCTCCACTCAATCAGGTCTGACCAGGGGTGTTAGGACGCCCCACCTGCTCGACTGCAAGGACACAAGGACTTCATCTCTAATTGCCCCCCAGGAGCCTCTGAGGCTAAGCTGCCCCATTTTATTTTTGGATGAAGCTGTGCTATTTTTGTATTTGAGTAAAGTGCAATTCAAAGTTTATTTTGTAACGGCTATAAATTAGGTATTTGGAACAGTATGCAGATAAATGCATTGTCTGACATTACCAAACTAGAAATTACATTTACTGACTTGACATTGCCTTTTATATTATATATATTTATAACTTCCTCATTTTCTCATTAGAGGAACTTAACCAAATTTACTAGAGATGCATTCAGAATCAGTCATGAATTACACACATTATGTTTTTTAGCTTGGCCAAGCGTGAGCTTCACTGGGGCCCAGGCTCTAGTTAACAGGCTGACTAGTGGGACGTGGTCCTTGGTGGAAATAATAAGGTAGAGGAGCGGAATTAATTGAATTTGATAAAGAGCACTTTTCAAAAGGACACCATTTTGCCTTTGACATAATTGGGAATTACTCAAAGGGTCGGGTCAATGCCTGGCTTCAGTTGCTTGTCTTCACTATTGTCTTCAGATGTGCCTAATACTGACCATAGAGACTAGAGAAAAGTAATGTAATGTAATATATTTTAGTGACTTGCATTATTACCTTCACACCGTGCAGCTGGATCCATGGACTTGTATACTTGTGTATAATTGTTTTCTGTTAACCTTTATTTATCCACACTCATTTAGTAATTATTTTCAAATACAAAATTATCATCATTGTCATTCCTGTTAAATTACAAAAAGAAATTGTCAAAAAAAAAATTTTTTTAATTAGTCTTTTATAGGACTTACCAATATATCCAAACCAAAAGAAGTTATGTGAGGCATATCCTCAAAAAAACCTTGCTACCCACAGTAATTGCCTCAAAAGGCAAACAAAAAAAATTCAAAACTTATTTAATAAATGTATTTATTATAAAATAAAAATGTAGTGATTTATTTAATATCACAGAGTAGAGCTACTCCACGCAAAATCCAGTGGTCTGGTGACTGGACAGTGGGCAGCACAACAGCAGTGATGTAATTCAGGTCTGTGCGCCTGGGTTTCTTGTAGACGGGGCAGACATACAGCTTAGGGTCCACTGGGGCAGTGGAGTTCACAGCAAACATGTGGATGACTGGAAGCAGTGTAAACAGCACTTTGGGCGAGGATTCGATGAGGTACGTGTTCTTTCTATCCCATCCTGCCCCATCCAGGTACAAACCATAAACATAAACTCCTTCCTGTGGTTGAAAATCAGGCACAATAATGAATTCTGATTATTATTTTACCAACCTGATCATAGAGTACAATAGCCTGCTCAAAGTTTCGCTGTGGCAGCACTATGAGCTAGATTTATCTTATGACTCACTGTAGCAGCAGCTGTGATCTCTTCTCTGGCCTGTTTGAGGACTTTGTTGGTAAGAGTAACTGTGTCCAGAGCCCAGCCTTTGTTTGCCCTGGTAACTTCTTGTCTCATGGCTGTTAGGAAACCTACCATGATCAGAAATGTGGTTATTGAAGCTAAATTACATTACATACATTATATGGAGAAAGGTTAAAAAGTACCACTCAGTATACTTGTATTAATCTAAACAGATATATATAATTGTTTTTTTTTTTAACAAAATTTTCTAAACTGATGCTACACATTTTAACAATTCTAAATTCCTTACCCTGGGGATTAAAGAAGCCTGTCATCCAAAAGGTTTTGGGCCGTCCTTCAAATACCCAGCTGAAGAATTGTTTGTTTCTTTCCAGAAGTTCAGTAAACCAGAAACCCAGGGTGGAAGACTCCCAAGAGATTTTTTTCCACAGTTTTGGTATACGTGCATCGAAAATGTTATCCAGGGCATCACGAAGGTTCTATGTGTGCAAGATAATATATATATATATATATAATATATATATATATTTTTTTAAGTCCTAACACAATTTTGCATGCTACAAATCTCATCAAACCATGATCAGATTTCTTTCTTTTTATAAACATTTAAAAAGCATACTATGCAGGATTCCCAGGCAACAATCATGTATTTTATTATTGTGGCCTTTCTTGAATGAGCTGATTATTGTATTTTATTATTGAAATTGTGAAATCCATAGTGTGTTAAAGTGTGTCACCTTTACATTGTTCTTGGGCTAAAATTTCATAAAAATTCTGGACATTGTGCTTTTAAATAACATCAGTAAAGTAAAAAACTCGGCAATCTGACCTCACTCATGATGATAGTGCCATCAATCGCCAGCTTCAGGTTAGTAAGACTCATGCGCACCAAAGTTATAATTCTTTGCATTCGATCCACTTCTTGACGTAGAAAGATGTTCATTGGGTTGAGGGCTCCCATCTTATTCAGCCTGGCCTTGACCTTAACCAAAAAGTGCATAATTCAAAAATATATGTGTGTAGTCTTTGCAAAAATCACTTGCAAACATTTAAAGTAACTTACCTCATGAGGCACATAGTTAGGTGGCAACTTATCAAACATGTCCTCTGCCATTGTATAAACAATGGACTCTCGAGTCTCTCCTGATCCCCCAGCACCTTCCTTTGGTTGAATGTTTGTAATTGTGTCAAGAACGTCAGCAGAGGTATTGGTTTGGTACCTAAAGTAACAATTACAATACACCATAAAATATTCCATTTAATCAAATTGAAGGGATAAAAAAATATCCTTACGTTATATCTGCGTTAGGATGCAGACCCAATACTTGGGGGGAGTCTACAGTGGGCAGGCTCTGAATGTATTCCATGTACTCATCTACAGTCGTGCAAACTGGAATTTTGTAACCCGTGTAGAAACAAAATGATGGCTCAAACATCTTTTTACTGAACCACACCTGCAGACATATGATAAAATAGCAGAAAAAAGTAAAAATGCAGTCAATAATCATTAATGAACCAGTCATATTTTATGCCATTATTACTCTGGCAAAACACTGCAGGAGTCGTTTATCGTAGTCATCTGTAACTCTTCCACCATACTGCACCTCGGCTAGCATATAACGCACTGTTACCCAGGAGACATCCTGCAAATAAGTAACATAAGAGTTACAAAAAGTTATTAAAGGAATATTCAACCCTGGTGTCAGACTCCTACCTTTCCACATTCATCCAAGTGTTTTTCAATAAACTCCACACTTGCAGTAAAGTCAGCCGAGTTAAATTCATAGGGAATGTTCCAACCCAATGGCCCAAACTTACGTCGTTCCTAAAAAGTTAAAAAAGAAAAACACATTAAACTATACTTTATACTGATTTGTCAAATGACTTGCACCAGCCCTTTTTCCTTGTTATACTATTTTTGTTTCACTTAGTTTAATTAATTAAAATGGTAATGGCTTTAGACACTGGAGGGCACTGTGGGGTAGGCTGCACTGGCAGCTCAGCTTCCGGTGGCTGGCTTGATTAGTGGCAAAAGAAAGTGTGTCGTTTTGTTTGCTCAGGAACAATCAATGCCAGACAATGACAGAAATGCTATTGGTTTGTAGCCTTACATTTTGACAAAGTTTAAATCACAATTACTTTTGCAGTTCAATATTTAATTATTATCTGTTAAAATCCCAAATAAATATCTGAAAATAAGTTATTCTTAAAAGGTTGAATGTCATTTAAGAAGGAATGCATTTATTATGGAAAAATCAATTTTTTCTTAAAGGTTATCGACCTACTTTTGCTACTACATAATATATACTACTACCAAATAAAAGTTTGGAAACAAGTTGAGTTGTGTCTGGTGCTGTTCTCAGTCCAAGTTCGGGAAAACATAGCAACCCTGACAGCAAACTATAGCCTTGTCTTGAGGAGTACCTGAACAGCAGTGTGTAGAAAAGCCACACTGTAAAGCAAAGGTTTCCATGAGGGCAAGTTGCTGACTTCAAGTTTTACTTGTGAAATTCCAGCAAACGTTCGCTTTAATCCGGCCCTCACTCCTTGAGGTGGATCATTGGTAAACTTAATGGAACACTAGACAAGATAAAAAAATAAAAAAAATAAATAAAAAAAACAGTGCTCTATTAGAGAATTCTTTTACCAACATCTTAATCTTTGTCTTAAAACTGTCACCTGTAGGAGTGTAATAGAGAATTTATTGTGTGGTTCAGTTGTGATCCACACTCTGAACGTGTCATGCATAGTCTCAGTAGTAGTTATTGTTTCTAACAGTTCGTCCATGAACTCTAGACCCAGATGGCAATTCTGTAGCAGTACCCAGCCTCCCTAAATTCAAAATACAATATAGAATATCAGATTTTACTTACAGTCTAACGTCCATATCTTGACAATGGCATAATAAATACCTGTGCCATTGATGTTTTAACAAGCTTTCTTGCGTGTACTTCTTGTCCTTGCCCCATGGATATGGCTTTGCAGTCTACATCACAGAACATGCACAAGTGTTATATAGGCTTAAGACGACAAGTTCGTAAAACCTGATAGTGTGTAGTGTACCAAGATGAAGTCTCTTAGCAAGTACTTCAATTTGCTCTGTGGGATCTGAGCCCATTGAAAGAAAGCAAATCAGTGGAGTACGAGGGTCAGTCTCTTCCCATGTCCCGTGAAGGTTCAAGATGACTGGCTCAGCAAACCTTGCGCCCATAGAGTCCCCCACATACTTCATGGCCTGACACAGTGTACGATCAGGGCACCAAGATCTATTATATAAATGCTTATTAATGTAGATGTTTATTTAAAGATCTTGTGTAATACTGTTGGTGACATGACATGAAACAGCAAACCTTATTAGTAAAAGTTTGTGGAACACATCAAGAGAGTTGTAACCATCAGGGATTGCAGCTTCTTCTGGAGCATCAGCATTAACCCATGCTTTCCATCCTTTTGCATTTTGAGACACCTTTTAAAAGAGCAAAACATAAAATAGATACAACAATAGAAGACTCTAAAGGAAATGTTTTATCTTACCTGGTTTATGATGTTATTGAACTGTGCCAGTTTGCTGAGTTCTACCAGGTTCAGCCACACCATATCCAGGATCCAACTGAATGGCTTTGGCGGGCATGTTTTTAAGTCAAGCGCCGCACCACCTACACGTAACACATTTTTACACCGAAAAAACAGCATCAATAATGTAATTAAAATCTATTCAAACAAATTAACACCTCACCTTTAATAAGAGTCTTAAACTTGTTGTGCTCTATTTTTTTGGTCTGTAAATCAATCTTGAGAGCCAACAACAGAGCAAAAATGAACTTATGGTTTTCATAAAGGCCTCTGACTGTATATCTAAACACGTCAAATGTTAGAAATTCAATGATGTTTGCAATTCGCTTCTGAGTTTTAGAAGACTTCTCCGACCTGCAGAGGCGTATACATAATAGTGAAAACATTATTTATAAAATTTTAAAGTTGTGATTTCATTTAGTTTCATGTTTATGTCAGTCTGGTTATACCTTTCCAGTGACAAGTCAAAGATTTTCAGGAACTGACTCAGTGATGTCTGGTACATGACATTGACCATGCTCATCTCTGTGATGAGAAAGTACAGGATGCTTCCCCGAGAGGCAACTGGACGATATTCAGCTTGAGCTACATTGATTTTCGACTCTGCATCTGCTGCCACGCTGAGCTTTTCACTAACTTCGGCAGCCGTTTGCTTGGTGGTACTCAAAATGCCAATCATGGAGTCATCATCAACCAAGGAACCTTTAAAAAACATGAACAGAAAGATCATGAATTATCTAATAATTAATGTAACCATTTGTTTGAAAAGTAGATGAAAAACTATACCCTTTGTGCTACTAAGTTTGTACAGCAAATTATCTTCCAGCTCCTGCATCTTCCTCTTATTGGCAGTTACATCCTCAATCAACTTTAACCTCTCTGCCTCTAATTCCTAAAGATAAATAAATCAACCCTCATGATAAATATTATTATGTCTTGATATTGTTAAAGATATATATGAATCAAGGCAAACAATAGATACTAACATGTTTTTCTTTTAAAATGACCCGGCCAAGCAGCTGATTCTCCAAACCCTTCATGTTAACAGTGAAATCAATGATGGAAGTTTTTGCACTAACTTCCGGAGTATATGCTGGATTCGGGAGTTTAGTTGTTATATACAGCTGAAAACCTTCCATAACATTTATCTCTTTGTCTCCAACTTTAACCTGTAAAAAATGAGGTTAGCCTTTAAGCATTTTTTTTATTTTATGGCTAAACATAAACACAAAAAATGCACTTGAAAACCTTGTAACTGGTCCCAGATTTAATAAAGTTTTTCTCAAGGACATTGTCAAGAGCCGGATCCAGCTCCTCACGGACATCTTCAATAAGCATAGGGCGACCCAAAGAAAGGCAGTCTTCTAAATGGTTGCGAAAGTATTTGTGGTTAAGTGATGTGACCTGAAATAAAATATCGAAATATTATCACATACCCATATAAAGTCTAAAACTGATTATGGTAAAACAGAAAGCCATACTTGAAGTGAATTGGCCTGTTCTTTTCTCTTAATCCAGGATTTTCCTTGTGTCTGGGGATCAATCAGCAGGGGGTATCTTGTTGCTTTTGTGACAATGATGCCATTTTGCACAGATAAATCATCTCCCGGCAGTCCTTGAAGGTTCCACTCACTTATCTTAAAAATATTAACATGCATATGGATGTTATTCTTTCTAAAGAGTATCAACAGCTGGTAGCATAGTAAAAAACAATAAGCTAATGATCTTACAGTAGGAGGGTCAACTAAGGCAGAAATAAGGCTAAGGTTTTCTGTGAAAGGGATTTTATTCTTCTTAAGCTCAGACTCCCAGATGTCTTTTATTAACATGTTACGGTAGCTTTGGTTAAATGGTCCACAGTAAGACAGGAAACCAGTGAGCTGGAGCACATCACCTACGAGTCTGCAGAGAAAAGGAGCAGCTTGAATGCATCCATAAAATTAAAGGACACCTAAAAAGCACAGATGAAAAACGGTTTATCAAGTACCTGTTGATCTGTGATTTGAACTCTTTGCTTTGTTCTATCCAGCGAACCTTTTCTCCACTCAATCCATCAATAAGTGCAGATGCTGCTTGCATTTTTTTCTTACATGTTTCTGCATCATCTAACAAGTCCTAAGATAAAATAACCTTTTCCTTAACAATGTTATTCCAATCACAAATAAATATATTCCAATCACAAGTAAATATTATTTTTTAAACTGTTAATATATAAACCTGTTTCTCCTTCATAGCTGCATCACATTTTGCTTTCACTACATCAAATTCTGCTTGCTTCTCTGCCAGCTGAGCCTCGGCTGAGTTTAGCTCATTCATAGCAACTCTCAGCCTGCTTCCCTGAACAGCTAGGTTTGCCTGAACACAAACGGAGCGATAATCAATAAAACTGGTAAGTCAATATTAGTCTGGTAAAGGAGTCAGCACACAACAGTGCGTATGGTTTTCCCATCAGCACAGGTTGGTTTTAGCCATGATTGATTTTTAATTAAATAATCTGTTCATATGTATGCTTTTTCCACAGCGGTACCACATGACTTTACCTTCAGTGGCAGAACTTCCTTGTTGATACCATAAAAGGTGGCCATAGCTCTGGTCCAGGCTAGCAGACCTGCTACATTACCACACACTTTCTTTGCATTTTCCATTGTATAGTCCTCCATTTCAAAATACAACTGAAGTATTTCTACAGTCTCTTCATTTATTTTGTCCTTTTGGAACTGCTGAAGAGAGGCCAGAAATCCAGATCCACTCATGAGCTAAAAGTAGAAAAACACATAATTATATTATATGCACTTGTATGCACATATTCTCTTTATATGCTGTAAGTAAAACATGTATGCATTTAAATAAGTCACATACTAAAAACTGTTAATGATTGTGATCCCCATGAGAAAAAAAAGTTACCTTCATTGCTTCTGTCCATGATGGCTTCAGACAGTGCCGCTCTGGATCAACAGACACAACATCTACTCTTTTTTGAAATAAAATGAGGCAGCAATCCATAATCCTCATGATCAGATGTGGTGGCTTGGCTAATTTCTTCACAGTGGCAATGTCAGCAGGTTTGATTGTCTGAAAGTTTTATACATTATAATATGTTGGACAAAGAAACGGTTTAAACAAAATAATATTTGATCTCACATTCAGCGCAGCTTTAGCCTCCTCTAAAGCAGGCTCGGCAGCTTTCAGTTTCTCCTCTGCAAAGGCTTTCTCCTTCCCAATTTCCTCTACAATTTTCTGAGCTTTATCTTTCACAATTTGGACCTCATTTTTGATAATGGTAGCAGCCTGAGCACCAACTGTCACTTCTGCCACAACCTGAAAGCAAAAGGCTCATTTACAGGTTAACATTAACAACATGCTAAGTTTTCCCAGAATTATTTCTGCTCCTTAAAACACAACATTATTTACTTTTTTTCAGAAAATGTACCTTGTCAGCTTTAACAGACGCTGTAGCAAGCTCTTTTTCCATTACTACAAGTTCTTTTGCCAGTTTAGCCACAGATTCACTAGCCTCCATAAGTTTATCCAGTCCTACAATTACACACATTCAGTTAGTAAAATACAGTTGCTAAATTGTACAGGATTCTGACATTCTGACGTTCTAATTTTCTTACCAACATTCATGCGTTCTGCTAAAGTGTTTATGTAGTTATGTTTTTCAGTGTATAATGATTTGTATCCATTTATAAAAGAGAGGTAGGATTTTGGTGTGACATGAGTTCTTCTTCTGAACCTTTTAGACATTAAAGCACAAGAAAAATGTAAAAGTTGCTTTGAGCTGCATTTAATTAAATGTAACAATGGCAAAAAATCTAAATAATTTCTTTCTGTCTTACCTCTCAAAATAGCTTTCACAGGTTTCAGACACCTTTTCATGATATGTGCCCATTGTCATCATCATAGAAGACTTTACTTCAGGAGAACAAACCATAGGAAAGTCCAACAAGAAATATTTGGACACAGCCATGAGGGCTTCAGCGGGCCAAGGGGTAAACCAATCCATTGTGCAGCCAGAAATCAGTCCAGGAAACTTCAGGGCTCTGGATGAAAACTTCTGGCCCACCTTTTATGAAAAGCAAACACAGTCTTTGTATGATCATTATTAAGAAATTGGGTTGTGCAAAATAAAAGTATTTTAACCTACTGGTGAGAAGCATAACACTACATGTAGATTTTTTTTGGATCGGGATATAAAGTAATCATAAAGGTTGTCAAAGGTCGGTGGAATGCGAGGAAACTCCTTTTTCATAACTGAGATTAGGTTCTGGGTAATTTCAGTTATTTCATCTTTACTAAAAAGATTGGAGACCTGCAAGCAGTTTACATTCACAATTATTTTACATTCCTACTTTACAAACATGTGCAAACCGTTATTTATCATGGATAATTACAAAAACACTTATGTGCCAATATCACCTCTCCAGAAGAAAGAACATTGTTGAGATATTCAAGGAAGGCCTCAACTTTGATTTCATTGTCTGTAAAGATGAAGGTGATTCCTTTGCCCTCAGCCCCAGCTGTCTTATATAACAATTTCAGATCATCCATAAAATTATTCATGTTGTATGTTCTGGTAAGACAATCCAAAGGTGACTTAATTTTTAGTGTGTGACGTACAAGCATGTATATTTTTATTGCTAACCTTGTCAGTGTGATTTGAAAGATCCTGTATCCTGCTATGTATGAAGCCAGGCGAGTCAGACTCTGTTTCCCTGATCCTCCAACTCCCACAAGAAGTCCATTTCCATTATCGGTTCGAATTATTCGTGATATCTACACAAGTAAGCCGTTAAAAATATATATATATATATATATATATATATATATATAAAAATAAAGACTTTCTGACCTTGACAAGGTGTGTCATGGCATCTCTGAAGAAAACCAGATTCAGCGTCGAACCTCTTACAATCTCATTGTGCTGGGCCTGATACATCATCAGCTTCTCTGACAGAAACTCAAAAGACGGCACCTTGAAGAACAATGTTTGCGCAAAGCAGTTTCTATAATACCCACAAAAACTGAAAATAATAATTATAATAAAAATAATAGAATAAAAACTACTAGTTCATAGATTTTTGGGGCATTCAAAGAGGCATCATCCTCTTCTTCTCCAGTAGGCTCTGGAGCATCTTGCAGAAAGTCAGCAAAATATGGCTCAGGGTGCAACTGTGAAACAAGGTTGGGGTCAACATGCTCTTGGATCACACGGGAAACAGCCTTTTGAAACCACTGTCTGTCCTCAGCGCAAATAAACCTACAGCAAAACAAGCTTGTTGGTTATTTTTTTTTGCCTTTAGATGAATCCTCTATGCAACACTGCACCTGTCAGCAATGACCCTGGTACATTCATTCTTGAAGAGGGCTAAAAGAGTTGGGACACTGTTGCACTCATCTGCCTTAATATTAAGCATTCCTTGCCAGATTCTGGACAAATCTCTCAAATTGAAGACATAGTGGAATTTGGATGGCGTTGGAAGCATCTTTACCTTTAAATTGAAATAAAGAGATGTAAAGTTCTTATACAGTTTAACCAAAAGGTAATACTTTCTCAGTTATATTACCTTAGTCCACTGCCATAAAATTCTGCTGGAAGACACAAGGGGCATTACCATATCTGATATGGCAGGCTGAAATTTCCTAGATCGTTGAAAATACCCACAACCAATTACACCTACAAAAAAAAACAAGAAAACAAACATATTTTAGCTCAAATTCTGATACAGTATCAAATATAGATTTATAATTTTGAGGAAGCTACCAAAGATTTTATCAATGGAGGTGTTAGAGGGCAGAGTGCAGTTTAAGACTGTAAACTGCCTCTTTAGTCTTTGTGGTATGTCATTTCTTCCCCACCAGGATGAATCATGGCTGCAAGAATCTGCACATCCACGATAGTAGTAAAGTCTCCAGGTTTGTCAAGGTTATACATGCCACTCATTTCCATCATCTGGCGAACTATCTCATTGGTGATCTGTTAAGATTGAGATAATCCGATAGTTACAGTTTTCTAAAGATGAAACTTAAAAATACAATTACAACAAACGGAAACTAAAAACAACCTGATCTCCCCATTCATTAACAATTGGCATGTTTATATCATCAATAAAGATTGTCATTCTGCGTCCTCCTTGTGGTCCGTAAGTGCTACCAATTCTTTTCTCAATGTAGCTCTCCACTGTTCTCTGTCCAACCATTAAAAAGCACAATGTAAAGACTGTTTGAATTGGGGCAATAAAATTAAACAGTTGCAACAAAAAACATATCACCTGAAACATAATAGGTTCTGTAGCAGATGAGAAATTCAAACACTTAGACAGGTCAGTTTCAGGGTCGTATTTCTTTGTGAAGCTTTTTATCATCACGGTCTTGGCTGTTCCTTGTTCTCCTATGAGCACTACAGCCTAGAAGGACCACAAGATTATCAACTTTTCATTTTAAAAACAATTATTAAACTCTACTTTTATTTATTTATTAATCCAGTTAGCTATGGTTACCTTGCGTTGTTTAGCAATGGTTTCCAGCAGGAATGAGGTTCTTGTGTTGTCCACATTCGGCACAAGAATGGAGGCATAATCTGGGACAGTGTCAGTTGGGTATGAATACGCTCCTACATGAGCATTCCAGTGACACCATTCTCCTAAAAGAAGACACCATTAATAGACTTCACATCCGTATTTTTGGAAGTGAGACAAATTTTACGAGTAACCATGCATACCATTTGAGTTGACCATGTACTCAAACATAGTTTCGCCTGGTTTTGTTTTAGGCACATCAATTTTACTTTCATGTGCTCTGATGTAAGCTTCTAGTTTGTCTCTGTCATCCAACTCTAAAATAGCCCCAATGCTCCACATCAGGCAGAAAACAAATAGTCGCTCCATGTGGTAGCTGCCCATTAACCCCCCTGTCTCTTTGGTAGGGATAAGGCCTTCCAGCAGATTTACAGACTTGGGGCAGAGGGTAAGCAAACAAATGAGAGTGCAACAATCAATAATAATCTCCTAATTTTCTTCTTATATGCATACCTGCATTATATAGTTGCATTCTAAAAGGGCCATTTTTGGCTTGAGAGTCTGCTTCAAATATAAGTAGGCATCCTCAAATATTCTGTCATATAAAGCCAAAATACTTTCTGCCTCTTTGGCATTACGTTTATTAGCCCATCCCTGAAACATAAAACAAATGTTATCCACAAGATGTCTGGTTTGCAGAAAGCATTGTTGTCATTACATACATATATCTTTGGTGACAATGTACCTGCAGTATTGGTCTCCAGCTCAGGGCTGAGGAGCTCATGAAGACCATACCCACTCGAGACACAGTAGCAGGGGAGGCATTATCCATGTTGTGCACTTCAAACACCAGTTTGCAGGATGGAGACATGGTAATACGGTCGCCATTAGCCAGGGTCAGCGTTTTGTTGTCATCAAGAACAGAGTTGAGGTTCTCAATCCATATGGCATCCACAGGACCATCCAACACAATCCAGATGAACTCCCCTAAGTGTCATAGTTCAAGTATATATTCATATATCTAATTCTCTTTTGGAAATAGCATTGGAAAATGCATAGAAACCTTTCTTAGTTTTTAGTGTCCTTCGCCAAAGACTAGAAAAAATTCCATCAGTCCAGTCGTTGGTGGCTGCATCAAGACGGCCAAACATTTGAGGTGCAGTAATGGCTTTGGGGTTCATGCGCATTTCTTTGTGCAGGTGTCCACATTCACTCATAGCCCTCATAAGAGTTTGAATGACTGTAGTTTTGCCAGCGCCGCTTGGGCCCAAAGTCATCAGACCATGGCGTACACGTGACGTTTCATAAAGCTATTAGTAAATGTACCAGTTAATTATGCTTGAACTTAGTAAATACAAATTTTTACTTTTAACACATCCACAAATGTCACAAAAGCCCAGTACTAGTTACATTACTATTTTCAAATATTTACCATTATATTGCTCATGTAATAATTTTAAGTAATATACAATGTAAGGTGTCTCGTCTTTCTCCTCTAAAGGGAAAACTGACACAGATTAAATATGTAAAAACTAACTAACCATAAAATAGGTCACAGAAGCTCAGTATAAATTGCAAAGGATTTGTGGTACCTGCACCAGCTTTAAGTTCCAGGGAAGGTGGTTGACAAGACCACCAAGCCTAACTTGATTGGCTACAGCAGCTTGCAGTTCAACATACGTGCTCCCATCCAGTTGGATACCAGGAAATAAGTCATTGATGAGACTAAGAAAGAGAGGCTCATCTTCATCCACCTACAACACAATAATGTTCACATATGTTTTTGTATCATTTTTGATAATAAAAGAGAGAACCTCAACCTTAACCACATACCAGTTTAGAAAGATTCATATCACGCAGCACTCTCATAACAATGCTTGACTCTGTGTCATCAGGTCGTGCTCTTTTACAGTCACCAAGAGTTCTTAACACAGACAAGATGTTTCTCAAGCCAAAGTCATAGTGTACCTAACAAAGAGCAGTAGTTTTGAATGAGTACCAGTCACTGACAATAATCTAAAGTAGTTATTAGGCCACAAGCTCCGCACCTGTTTTGTAAGTTGTTCTTCACACAGTTTGTAAAGGACAAAAAACTTCTGGGCCAAGATAACATTTTCATTGAATCCACAACTGGCCAGTTTGACTCTCATGATAATCTTACAAAAGCAACAGTTAGTAACTCCATAAATCACAGTTTTAAGCAAGTTTTGACTCAACATACCTGTCGGTCCGGAACCATCATTGATACTGTTCTGAACTGCACTTTTAAGTTTTCTGGCAGCTCCTGACGACCTGCATACCCTGGGTTCTAAATGATCACATTATACATAATTGCATTTTTTTTTATTGTTTGAGTCTGAACTCTTTAGTTATGTTTATGTGGAATATACCATAGTAATAAACAGGCCAAATTCTGGATTCAAATTGACACAATCTCCATCAGAAAAGATAAAAGTGGTCTTGTGCTTTTTGCGTGCCTGCAGGACGATGTATATCTGTTGAGCCGCCACAGATAGCACTGGTAGATCTATTCTGTTAAACTCGTCAAAACAGCCCCACGAACCTGACTGAGCCAGACCTGAATAACGAAAACATTCATCCAATATTAATATGTGAAAACTGTTACACATCATGACTGCTTAAATTAATACCTTTGTATATCCTGCCCAGTCCTCTGAAATCCATCTGGTCCGAGCAGTTAAACACCACCACATACTTGCCAAGACAGCGACCCATGTCTTTTGTAGTTTCTGTCTTGCCAGTCCCTGCCGGCCCAGCAGGGGCTCCTCCCATGCTCATGTCAAGAGCTTGAGCCAGTGTTATGTAACACCTGTAAAAAACATCTTGTATTAATTAGTATGTTGTACTATGTTGTACTATGTACAACGTACCATGTATGTTGTACATAATACTATGTTAAGGGGAAAAGAGTGGCTAGGATGTTTCTCCTCTTGCCTGTCCGTCAGAGGAGTGATAACCAGACGGTCAGTACATCCAAGGAACTCATTCTGATAGTTAAAGTCCACGTTAGTGATGGAAACAATGACCTTATCCAAATTTTCCTTGTAGTAAAATCTGCTTTGCTTTAGCCATTCAAAGTCGCTGGCAGATTTGATTCTTTTTTTAACCTTGTGTGAAAGTGTGAAAAATGGGAAAACTTGTTACAAAAAGTAAACAACTAAAACAAACCAATATAAAATAAAAAATGAAACCTACTAGGTCATTAAATATATCACTCTGGTGCACATGGATTGTGACAAGGGTCTCAAACTTGACTCTGTCAAACCTGCTTAAGTCATACGTAGTTTGTTTAATGAGAATACCGAGTAGATTCAAGAATTTCTTCTTAGTCACACTCAAGACTTCCTTGTCAAAATCAGCCTTTTGCAGTGCATCTTCTGCATCTCGTGTCCAGAGCATCTGAATTCCAAGCAAACCCACCTAGACAAAATCAAGTAAAGTCAAAACAAGTCCTAAGCTTTTAAACATCCAGTGTATTCTGAACAGCGAACATGTGCCAGATGATGGTGCTCTTAAAATGCCAGTAATTATTGAAATCTATTAACATTTAACATTCATGCGTTACAATACTTCCTTTAACGCATGCCATGTGCTTAAAATTTGAGAACAAAATAAAGAAGAAAGAGCTGTGGGGATGCAACAGCTTAATTATATACTGGCATCTTTTCTTTAGTTCTAACCTGCGCTTGGAACTTGTTGAGGAAAGGTAGAAGGTCAAAGTCTTCGTCATTGATTTCCAAATCTGAAGCTTTGATAACAGAATGCATTGACACTTGTTGTAGTCTCAACAGGTCACCTAACCAAAGTTCAACTGCTCCCTGGGCCATAACAGGCTTGTCCAGCTGCAACAAAGTATACTAATTATTAATTATTTATTTATTATTAAAATTGCTATAGTATTACTTACAGGCAGTTTCTCTCCTTCTCGTGAAATACAGCTCAATATCTTGTCATATTCTGATGAGTGAAACTCCACTTCATTGACATTGTCAAAAACACCAAGTAAATGAGCCTAAAATATACATAGTTGTTTGGATAAATGTGAGCCTAATTACACTAAACACTTTTATTTATTTTGTAATTTCATAATAATCCAAAATGGACATACCTGGATTGTGTGTGAATCACTGGCTTGTCCCAGAATCTCTAGAAGAGCTGGATCAGACACAAAGAAGAATCGAGGGAACAGAAGCCTCTTTTTCTCAAGATACCTGTTGATAATGGTTCAGTCGTCAGTATCACCTACTAATCTCACCTCACCTACTCCTATTACATTTGTTGGATTGGACCATTCATTGTATTGTTCAAAAGGTAACCCAAACAATACCCGGCAAGAGACTTCTGACAGAATTCCAGCTGTTTCTGTAGATCTGGTAGAAGATCAACTAATGTGGGATCACCCACACAGCACTCCACCACATTTGGGACAGTTTGTGCACGCTCCATAAATTTAATCCAGGTCTTGTCAATATTCTGAAACCGCTTGGCTTCCTAAATTTAAATAGAGATTGTGTATTTTGCATTTTAATTAATAATTTTTGTTTTCATCTTTATAAGCTTACCTAGAAATTCTATAAAAAAAAACAAAAATACTAGAAAAAACAAAACAACTCTACCTGTGGCAGGTCTTTAGCAATATCTCCACCAACAAACACAGCCTCTAAATAGATCCATAAATTCTGCACAATAATCCACTGTTCAATAACCTCAAATGAAGTTGTAAGTTTAAAGACCCAGTCCTGGATCTCTGCTTTGTAGAATGTGCTGTACCTATACATCAGACAACATGTCAGCAATTTCACTATGCAGTTTATCAAAGTGGGTTAAGGGGCTTCTATGTTTCTTAAAGGTAGGGCATTGTTATTGTTATAACCTGTTGCTCATAAGTGACCCCAGTAACATAAGGCTGTCCTCTAGTGTTGTGAGGATCTCTCCTGTTTCTGACCCTTTCAGCATCAGTTCTCCTCTGTCTTTGAACATCATCAAGCTCAAGGTTTGGCCAACCCAAATGTCTCTTACTTGGGCCAACTTGGCTTCAATATCCTTCTCCTTCACAGAGGATATGCAGATGTCCTACAGTACATACAGTATATACAGAGTGATGTAAATTAATGACTGCATAAACCAGAATAGAAAAATGAAATAGATGTTATGGCTCTGGGGGGGGATTTAAACCTCAATATCATCCTTGTATTTTAGTAAAGGAGCTTCCATGATATTTCTGAGGGCAAAGTCTTTGGACTCCACGTCAAAATGGTGCCCTGTCAG
This sequence comes from Neodontobutis hainanensis, assembly GCA_024349245.1. Classification (NCBI taxonomy): domain Eukaryota; kingdom Metazoa; phylum Chordata; class Actinopteri; order Gobiiformes; family Odontobutidae; genus Neodontobutis; species Neodontobutis hainanensis. The sequence continues at coordinate 775,349 of JALDNG010000078.1, read as the reverse complement.
ATCTGAGAGCCGAGCCCAGTGTCTTTTCATCATGGATTTGTTTGCCATCATCTCAAGCAGAGGGCAGGACTCATTAAAGTCATCAATTGTCTTTTTGAGATCCAAATAGGCCTGCCAGTCTTTCAGGCCTTTGGGTAACTTCCGACATCTAAAAGAATACATTTTTTTTGGAATTAAGTCAAATAATATGTATTGTGATTGTTGATTAAAACATGCAATGATTAAAGAAGAAAACAAGATAACCTGTTCTGAAAATCTAAAAGTTCTGAGTTGATTTTCTCAATATCCACATTGGTCCACAAGATGCTATAATATCCAATTATCTTATTCATCACTGCATCATAAAGGCCATAGAGTTTCTGTAGTAGGTCAAGCTCTTTTCTAGAATGATCATAGAGAAATTCTAACGTTAATAGTTTTACGTGAACATAAAGTAAATACAGATTTTGTGAAGTAGGAGAGGTAAACACTTTTTCTTCTGTAGACAGTCATAATCTGTCACTGGCAAGCCAAGAAGCTGCTCTCCGGAGTAGTACGTGGTAAAATTTGTCCATAGTTCATCAAACGTAGCCTGTAGAAATAAGTGTTACTTTATTATAATCATCCTCATTTATTTTGTATGTATTTATTATTTTATGAATGATAGGTTTGGCAGGACACAAAACCAAACTTAAACAGCACACCCCTCTAGTGTCCTTTTGAGGCATTACATTATTATAAATATATTTGGTTTTAGATTGTGATTGCCGCTATTATATTTAAGTGTACTAAATGATCTTTCAATGGATAGACTGGATTCATATTACCGCAGCAAAAACTACCCTTTAATGTACCAGTGTTGGTGTTGTTACCTTGCAAACTTGTAGCCTGCGACTTGCTTCTTGTGGAGCTATTCCTTCAACCAAGGGACCTTCCTAAATTTAAGTGGGATGTATGTGAACAATTAAATAAAATAATTACAGCACAAACATTATTGATTAATCAGATTAGTTACCAAATCATATTTCTCCATAAAAGTAGAAACATTTTTCTTGAAAGTAGCAACACACTCCAAAAGATTGTGTCTGAACGTGGGCTGCCTACGTACAAGATCATTCTGTACTGATCTCTAAAAAACAAAAATCTAGTGAAGAACTAGTAAAGAACACATGAGCATGGCAAATCAAAATATAAAATTGATGTCTCACAGCTTTTGCCTGGAGATTGTTGAAAAACTTCCTCAGATTGCACACACTCTCTGACTCTCTTTTTGTCACAACTGCCTTAGATTTAGCAAGAATCTCAAAGGCCTCCTGTAAATTATTATTTACATTGTCATAGTATTGATGAATATTTAACAACTTTGTATTTATGGCCAAGAGAATAAATTCACTGCAATATAAAATCCTAAATACAAATGTGTACCTCAATAGAATTCAGTGTCATGTCAGTGTGTATTTCAACGTCTCGGAGCTTTGACAAGACATTCATTGAACAGCGCACATCATCTAGATTTTCAACAGGATTAGATAGCTGGGTAAAGTACTTGTTTAAGTGTATGCTGGTGTCAATCATTTTCCTTTTGTACTTCTCCTTGAGATATTTGCACAGAAGTTCTTTCCAGGCTTGAGTCTCAGCTGTCAGAGATTTCTTTACTGGCTCTAGTTAAAATTAAATAAAAAAGCACATATCAAAAGTTACTGTATTTAAATTTTCTCAAATCAAACTGCAAATAATTGTGAAGGAGATAAATAGTAGTAAAATGTTGAAGTCCAGCGCACACTGTCTGACCTGTTGACAGTTTAGTAGGTCCCCAAACAATTAAAGGCACAATGTTGTTAATTTCCAGAAGAACTGAGTCATAGCGTTGGATTTCAGATTGCAAATGGATCAAGGATGGCTGGCTCTCCATGAATTCCTAATTTGGTGAACACAATGAGTAGTTAAAATGGAAAAACTTGTAATGGTAAAACTTTAAAGGAAAAAAGACAAACCTTAACTTTCACATTTCTGTCCACCTCCCAAATCGCACTGAAGTGATAAAATTGATCCAATACACAAGGAAAGTCTCCTTCTTCAGAGATAATAACTGATTTTAAGATAGTAATGATCTTTGTGATGTCCTCGTGTTTCCTCACTTTCAGATAGAAATTCTCAATTTGTACTCCTAAAGAAAGCAAAAATAATGACAAATTTAAACAAAGAAATATATACAACAATAATTTGGGTAATATATATTACCTTTGCTCTTGGTGCCATCGGTGCTGTACTCACACTGCCAACATGTGATGCCTTTATTTATGTCCAGCACCATGTCAACCAATTGGTTGAAAGCCAGTTGGATCTCATTTAAAGTGGGAACAATAACCTGACAGCATGTCCAAAATAACCTATTTTAGTCTCTAAATATGCTTAATGTCAATTTAAACAAACTTAAAGAGAACTCACCACTTTAGGTTTGACTAGATGAACTTCACATTTTACCAAAGGCACCATCTTGGATTTAATTGCAAGCTTTGACTTGTTGGTTGCTCTAAAAAGGGACTATGTCTTATTGTACATAATAAATTTATATTATTGTAACGACCAGTATGACATTTAACACTTACTTGGTCCAAAATTGTTTTTTTAAGATCTCAAGAGAAGACTTGGTCACTTTAATCAGTGTTTCTTGGACTCTTGCACTGAAGTGATCATAGAGCTTCTTGAACTCCTTAAAAAAAAGAAAAAGTGAAGCAACTTTTTTGCAGCATAAAGAATAAAAATGTTGATTCAATTTACCTTTTCAAATTTGATGGATTTCTCTTTATTGTGACTTTCCTCAGTAGATGTAACCCCAAGCTCTCCTGTGACTTTCATTGATTTCTGACCTTTTTGCTTTTCAGTCTTCTTGGCACCTTTTGATTCAAAAATGCCACAAAATATTTCACCCAGCTGCTCCACAGCTTCATTTATGTGACTGAGTTTGTTGTTGAATGAAATTGCCAGTGCTGCACAATTATCCTAGACCAGGGGTAATATAACAAATAGTATTAATGTTTTATTATATGACATATTATGGTTGTGTGATTAAAAATAAATAAATATTAAATTATGACCCGTGCCTTGTTTACAGAAATCAGATGTTGTACTGAAGTTGGCTCATCAGGCAGCTCAATCAGAACAGTCTCTGAAATGTCTGTGAGGACATCCTGTATGTGTATATTACAGACATCATTCACCTAAGGAAAAGATACATAGAAAGAAACATAAAATCTAAACAAAATGGGATTACAACAGGGTTTTATATAGCAAGTTCATTTTGCTTTGTTATACTTTCTAATAATAAGTACTATTTAAAACTTACCTGCTTTAAGATATGTTTCAGGTCAAACAAAGCAGCATCGACTTCCTGAAAGAATTTGTCCAGGAGGAAGGATGACCAAGTGAACAGAACTGCCCCGGGCCGAAGAGCATATTCAACCTGATCAAAAGGGTAAAAAAAATGGTAATAAACTAGTTTTAAAGTGAATGCATTAAAATTTTCAAAATAAACAGTGATAATAGGTTAAGCAATAAACTTTCAAAGAAAATGTATCATTCTTTACATTAATATAAAGTGTGTGCTTACATTTTTGACTTTGGAAGCCATAAAACCACTGAACTCTGCAGGTATGTTTTCACAAGTTGACTCAAAGTCTTCCAAAAGAGCCTACAGGACATTAGATACATAGTAATAGTACAGCTGTAGTCATTATAAGTGTGATGTTGGCCTGTCTGTAACACAAATGAGTATGAGTTACCTGAAGCCTGTCGTGATTGGACTTTATTTTGATCTCCAATGTGAGCAAATGCACAGCCACTTCTGGGACCTTCAGACCCATCTTTAATAGAAACTTAGACTCACAGATGACCTCAGTTACTTTAGGATCAAAGTTGACAAGAAATTTTCCAGTCTTTGGATGTCGAATAAGTAGTGTATTATTCAGGACTATTCAGAAAAGATAATTAAGATAAGTAACCCTTAGTTGTTATCTAGCCTAAAATGGGTACTTGGTGCCACTTAGTGTATCAAAACAATCTAATCCCAAAGAAGAAGGGACCAACCATCAAGCTGTGATAGTTTCTCTGTCCATGCTTTATGGTGAACAGTCTCATATTCCGTTAGAGCAGCAGCAGTATGATTGTACATCTTGACCACACTGCGGCCTTCGTGAGCCTGCAATATGTTGGAGTTTGCCTTGTTGAAAAGGGTACATTTTAGCGTTATTATTGAAAATCAGATTTATTGTAAGTGTATATTTACAAGACTTACTTGTATGTATGATATAGGTTCTTCAATTTGTTTGTAAAGTTTTCTAGCCCAGCTGATTCTTCCTGATATAGGTGGCATGTTTCTGGCCAAAGGAGGGTTGTCTTTCTCTTTTAAGTATATCTGCAACACAAGTTATGCATATGTTTCTTGGATCAAAATAATTTTAAATAAGTTTTATGATTATATAAAATAATTTAATTGGTATACCGAGTTCACTAACTCCAGTTCAGTGACATAATGGTGGAGAATACGAGTCAAAATGTGTGGTATTTTGGCATCTAAACAGGGAATGTTGAGCTTTTGAAAACTGCAAAAAGGCCATTGTTAGTTTTTTGTTCATCTTTATTAATATTTTTATATAGTGTACTAACCGCAGAAGTAAGCACAGGGCTTGCTGGGATGTTATAATGTTTGAAAAGCATGAAGTCATAAAGGTGCACAACAACTTCTACATGTGAGAACAGACAAAAGGTTTGTTCATTTTCTAATTGTACCAGAAGAAAAGGGTAAATGGGGAAATAACATTTTGAAGAAACCTTGTTAAAACTGAGTGACAAACTGTACCTCAAGGTTGCTGATTTGACCCATGAACTTTACAAAATCCAGGTCAAATTCAGTTGTTGTTGGAGCCAGTATGTCATACTGTCCCTTTTTCAGATTCATTGCCACGGTTTGAAACTGTCTTGCATAAATATCAATGCCCTCAATCTTTGAATTTTGAAGAGGCTCAAATGTTTTGAAGAGGGTAATTATTTGTGTAATCTAAAAACAACAGCATAATTATGTGGCAGAAATCTGTCTGAACTGGATATGAAATAAAACATCATTACATTTTACCTTTTCAAATTTCTTGCAGAATGCCTCAAACTTTTCAAATATGTGATTCTTTGAAACCTCTTTGGAAAAGGGTTTCTTGAACGGTCTCTCCTGTGTCTGTTCCTCAAAGCAAGACTTATATTTTTGATACAAAGAGATACAGTCCTACAATACACAACAATGGATAAATAGTCATATAAACAATATTTAATTGAGTCATTCATTAAAAAAATATGAAATATGTTATTTATGTACCTGCATTTTTCTTTTTAGATCTTCGGAATTGTGGTCCCATATTTGATATTTTCCATTTTCAGTGATATAAGCTCTACAGGCAGCAATCATCTGATATGTAACCTAAGTAAAAAAAAAAAAAAAAAAAGCGTAAAAAAAAAAGTTAAATGTTATAAAAAATGTTCTAAATTAAGTGATTTCATTTAAATCTACATTTATTTTACTTACATCTACAAAAAGTGCAGTTATTTTCTCAGCTGTGTTGTAATACAATGAGAAACTGTAAATCATATGAATGGCGTTGATAACATTCGGCACCCATGTGATCATCGAAACCTAGGATCAATCAGATATAAAAGAGAGCAATGTTACTGACTGATTTTATTTCTATAGGGTAGACTCAAGTGATGTTTAAAGTATATATATATATATATATATATATATATATATATATATATATATATATTTTTTTTTTTGTGCTTGTGTGATAAGCAATCATCATTATTTGCCTACTCTATACACACCGGATCGCCTTGAAGTGGCTGGAAAATCCTTTCTAGTGTGCTCAGAAACTTCACATTATCCTTTGCTTCATTGGCACAATCTGTGACCCTGGCATCAAGCTCCTGCCATATCTGTAATATTTTGGTACATAAATATTTGATATAATGTCATACTTGACATTTGTTTTAACAGGTAATTATTCATGCTTTTGTACCTTAGTTGTCTTTGAACAGCTGATGTAAAGGACCATTACCACTGCTTTACACTCAGAGCTTTTAATGTGATTAATGATTGAGTTGAACTTTAAAGACATTCTTTTCCAGTGCTCTAACTCGGAGAGGGGTCCTCCAGAATAATCTTCTGTCCTCAGTTGTTCTTTCTCCAGTAGGACCTAACGAGCAAAGATAGACAAAGATCACATACCCATTTGAATATATCTTCTATCATTTGCATGATATCCCACAACTTAACATACAAACCTGATGGATTTCCTTGTGCCACTTCATCAGAATGTCTTCAAAGCGACGCACCATTTTAAAGTCAGCGGCCGCAGCTTTCATTTCATTAAGGCAGGCCAATTTGCAGAAATCTATATCAGTCACTTTGGTCAAGTGAACAATGTTCTCATATCTCACCTGCAGATCTGATGAACAGCAGGGGACAAAGTATGTGTATCAAAATTTAGACCATAAAAGTTTTTTGTTTTTTCATTTATAATACTGAACAGAAGTGATCATACCTATAATTACATTCAGAAAAATTAAATAGGATGTAAAAAATCTATTGAAAACTTACCCTCTAATGAGCCAAGACAGTTATTGAATGTGTACATAAATTTCCTTTTAAATTTTTCTCCATGTCTTGACTCATTTAAGACACCCCAGTGTTGTTCTGCGTCAAGCGCTGGCAATACCGCACTGAAGGCATTTTTGATTCCTCTTAGGAGGCCTTCTTTGGCATCAATCATGTTAAAATAGATCTCCTACAAGACATGAAGATCATACAAGCTTTCAGGTAATGGTTGTCTAATAAGCAAGTAAATATAAATACAGATATCAGGCTCACCTTATGTATGTTTTCTGATCCAATAGCAACGTTCACTCGAGTTCGTACAAAAAAACAACATCTTCCTGTTAGGCAAGTCTCAGATAAATTGGCTAAAAACAGCCTCAGTGTTGTTCCTCCTTTACCAGCACCAGGGTAACATCTGCCACATTCTAAAATACAATTACATATATTCATTGAGGCCATCTTATTACTGTATATTTCTGGCTAACTGTTCAATATAAATGTAGAAATCAGGAGCCTACTACTTGATTATGATAGATAAGACATCTTAACAAGATTACCAATTCCTGGGATTTCAGACTCTTGGTAAACAAAGGAAATGGTGTTGCTGCCTCCTTTAGCAAAGAAACTATCAAAAGCATCAAGCTATTGGGCAAAACAAAAAGGGGGTTATTGTTAGATAGATTGTATCAAACCTAGAAAAAAATAGCCACCTTATGATTTAGCATTGACATACTGTATTTGTCTTACATAAGGATTGATGAATAAAACATCTATGCAATGACTATAAAAGAGCTTATATTCAAGGAGAAAAAAACATACAGAGGGAGAATCTAAAATAAAGTCCTTCACTGCTCCAGGCTCCAAAGACAACCTGTCTGCCATGATATCAATCATGTACATGTGTGCAGGGGTGAGAAGGTTTTTTCGCTTCTCTCTGTCCTGCTTGTATTTGACCTGAGGAAGGTTAAATATGTATTTATGTAAATGTACCACATACTGGTTGTCAGGATTGTGTTTATAGTCATCTATTTACCTGTGATTCCTGCATTTTTGACTTTGGTATTTGTGCATCCATCATGGAAACGTCAGATGGTCAAGTCTGGTGCTATTGAATAAAAACAAAAAATTAACAAATGTTGGTAGGCTACTACGCTTTAGTGTTAAAATCATCTTAATTTTCTTCCCTCCTTAACTTGACTGTGCCTACTTCTAAACTAAAATTTAGATGGGCAACTTTTGATGAATTGTGAAGCGCATGAGTAGATTATGTGCCTTACAATTCATTTTAGTTATCAGTGTGAAATGTAGGTATTCTCAAAATTGCAGTACTCTTTATTCGAAGTTGGAAATAAAAGTCTTCTACACTAGTTATTGAGCCCCGCCCAATTTTTTACCGTCCGCCATTAACGTAACCTTGTTAGCTAACTTTACTTTCATTACTAAGCTAAGTTAGCTAACTAGCTAGTTAACTAACTTAACGGTCGATACATAAAAAACGCATAAAGCATGACAAATCACGATGAAATTAGCTAAATTGAGGAAAAAGGTCCAAATTTCTAATTTTAATCACACTAACCTATAGTCCACCTATAAAAAGTAGCTTTTAGTTAACTGGTAATCGTAGATCAGGTTAGAGTGAGTCAAGGGCAAACTGTTAACATTGCTTTTGCTCACTTCCCACCTCCACTAAAAATGTAAAAACTTATATTATTAAAACTAATACTAGCAATAATGTATCCTGTAGTTTTCCCATATTCTTACCAAAACAGTCATCCATATGATTTTTACAATCGGTTGAACACATCTCTCGTGCTGTTTTTGCCCCAAAGGTGTCTTGGCTCGATTTTTACCTTGTAATAAACGTTAACCGTTGCCAAGAAGTTACAGATCTTGCACGCGCGTTAACGGTTACATTTTAATATTTTTCTTCATTCATTTCTTCATTTTTACCGTTTGCTAATTGTAATTGTGAAAACCAAGTGTTCATCTAATTTGTTTGCTAATTTACTACTTTTTAGGGGACGTTGTATGGCGTATACTACTCATAGTTATTTTAATAAAAATTAAACTGTAAAAAAGTATTGTATTTTGGCTCCATCTATGGGTCAAGCCAAGGGGGGTTAGGGGTTATGACGAGCTGCGAGTTCCCTGTCGAGATGCCCTCCCCTTTAAAGCGACCAAATAAACTAGATATCAATGAGAAATACTTTTAAGCAACATATCGCTAAAACACTATGCAAAATAAGTAAGGTTGTATACGGTTTAATATACTATTACTGTCTCCAAAGCTTAACATGCGTGGTGGGGATGTTCTATTAGACAAAGCGAGGGGACACAAATCTCAATAGGGAGCGGAACTCGGCACAACACCGGTAGCTTTAATGATGACTGATCTGAAAGCAGTCTACAGCGCCAGCGTGTGTTTCGTGGTGAACTCCTATTGGTCCAGCCACAACAAGCCGTCGACCAATAGGAATCAGACATCTGTTCGCTGGAGCGCCTCTAAAATATCCCACTGTCTTCCTTCTGGTCATTCACAAGTCAGAAAGACGGTTGTGAAGACTGCATTTAGGTCAAAAATGCAGATTTTTAGTGCAGTTGCGGTATTTCTAGCAGTATGCAGCGTACATGCAAAAGTATACTTTCGGGAGGAGTTCTTAGACGGCGGTAAGTGTCTTATATAACCGTTATATCAAATAGGTTGCAGCCTAATATATTTTATATTGGCATAACTGTTCGCCAAGCTTTATTTTACAATGTTGCAATTTTACAATCAAAGTAATAATGTCAAAAGCTGTGTCTGTAGCAGTAGTAGTTTTTTCAGTTTATATACTACAGTCGAGGCATTAGCTTGCTAACTTTACCAAGGCCTAGAAAGCTAATAGGCCAAAGTTTAACCGTTTTTTTTCCTCAGGTGAATGGAGAAGTCGTTGGGTGGACTCCAAACAAAAGTCTGATTATGGAGAGTTTAAACTCACTGCTGGCAACTTTTATGGCGATGCAGAGAAAGACAAAGGTAAAAATGTCGATTGACCATATGGTCGTCTAGTTAAGAACACAATTTAACTGAAAGTGAAACAGAAATTAAACTAACGCTAACCTGTGGTTCTGGCAAATCACGTGACCCTTAAAATTTCAAGATCAAATTAAACGGTATGAACTAGTGTTTTAGTTTCGCTTTTAGATTTTGCTGCTACTTTTTATAGGTAATACAATTCCCACTGTGTTAGTTATGCTGATTGTTTGCTCTTTTTTTGTATTACAGGTCTGCAGACAAGCCAAGACGCCCGTTTCTATGCAACCTCTGCCCGCTTTGAGCCTTTTAGCAATGAAGGAAAATCTTTAGTGATTCAGTTTACTGTCAAACATGAGCAAAAGATTGACTGTGGGGGTGGATATGTGAAGGTCTTCCCTGCCGACCTAGATCAGACTGAAATGCACGGAGAATCATCATACTACATTATGTTTGGTAAGTGGCTTTATTAGCGAGATACCACCCAGTCATAAATCTTTAAAGTAAGACTATAACAAATGTAATCTTTCTTTCAGGCCCAGATATTTGTGGCTACAGCACAAAGAAAGTCCATGTGATCTTTAATTACAAGGGCAAGAATCACCTCATCAAAAAGGAAATCAAGTGCAAGGTATCACTTTTTTTTTTTTTTTTTTTTTTTTTTTTTATAATTTGTTTAAAAAAAAAAAATCAATTGGAATAAGTTCTAATAATGTATACTTTTGTCCTGCCAGGATGATGAGCTGACCCATGTGTACACACTGATCTTGAACCCAGACCAGACATATGAAGTGAAGATTGACAATGAGAAAGTAGAATCGGGCTCTCTTGAGGAGGACTGGGACTTCCTGCCTCCTAAGAAAATTAAAGACCCAGAAGCTAAGAAGCCAGAGGACTGGGATGATCGTGCCAAGATTGATGACACTGATGACACAAAGCCTGAGGTAATTTTTTTTTTTATAAAGGATACTTTTGATATTAAAAAAAATAAATTCCAATACTTTTACTTTGTTTTTTGTTATTTTAATATTATTTTTAAATGAGGTGTGTGGGTGGGTGGTACAAAGAGACTATCATTAAAAGGAATCATGTTCCTTAGGACTGGGACAAACCTGAGAACATTCCAGACCCTGATGCCAAGAAGCCTAGTGACTGGGATGAAGATATGGATGGAGAATGGGAACCACCCATGATTCCCAATCCTGAGTACAAGGTAAGGTAATACTTTAAAGTTTTTTTTTTTTTTTTTTTTTGGCAGAAGTCTAAAGAGTGTTTGTTTTGTACTGCAGGGTGAATGGAAACCCAAACAAATTGACAACCCCAACTACAAAGGACAATGGGTGCATCCTGAGATTGACAACCCTGAGTACAGCCCAGATGCTAACATCTACAAATTTGACAACATTGGTGTTCTTGGACTGGACCTATGGCAGGTGAGAAGGAGAGCAAATACCTTTTTTGTTCTTTTCTGATAATGTTAAAAGTAAAATTACAACTTTTTTTTTTTTTTTTTTTTTTTTTATTGTTGCAGGTAAAATCTGGTACCATCTTTGACAACTTCCTGATCACAGATGATGTGAAGGAGGCAGAGGACATTGCAAATGAGACATGGGGTGCCACAAAGGTATTCTGCTTCTGCTAGTTTGCTTAAAAATGCTACTTATAAATGTAATTTTGGTGTAATAACTGAAATACTTTAATAGGAGCCAGAGAAGAAAATGAAACAGGAACAGGATGACTTGAAACACAAAGAAGAAGAGGAAAGGAACAAAGAGCAAGACACTGAAGAAGCTGATGATGAGGAAGATGCAGATGAGGAAGAGGAGGAGGAAGAGGAAACAAAAGATGATGCAGAGGAAGACCCTTTAGAAACAGAAGAGGGAGCCACACCAAAAGATGAGCTTTGAGTAAAATGTGATAGATGTATGTCATTCCCTTCTAGAGAAACTCTGTCTTCAATTCCCAGGCATTTTGTGGCTGCTGTGCATCCTTTCTCTGGGAATGGGGCACATTAGTACTTTGGGGGGTACAAATAGAGTAAAGTGGGTGTCATTGGTGGGATTACGTTTTGGTTTTGAAATTACCCTTTTGCCCCTGAATAGCAATGTCAATTGGTGGTCAAATCCCAACATGGTTAACCAGGTTTTAACCTTTACAATGAAATTTAAGCCACTAACAATCAATTTTCATCAACATGTTTTATTTACTGTTCTTCCCACACTGGTTTATCTAAAAATACTTTAACTATTTTTGAACATTAATTAGGTTTGTACTGCATCATCTTGGGTGCCTCGTGAAAAACCCTTTTACAAACTGATGGTTAGCCAAGTTATTTTGTTTCTGTCCCGGCACTGACTTTTCTTGTTTTCTCATCTAAATTAATCTTTTAGAGCACAGAAAGAGATTGTTCTATGTTAACGCTGAAAGTGCTTGAATGTTGTTTTGTGCTCATGATGTGGTGAGAACTGCTATGTCTTGTTGGAGAACCCCCACCAAAGTGACTTGACATCACAAGTCACATCTGTTTTGTTTTTTTTGTTTTTTTTAAATCTTTATTGGACAGAATGTTAATACCAAAGTTTTTATTAAAAGATTATAACCCTATAAATCTTGTCATATTTGACTGCACACTTTTCTTTCATGAATGTATAAAATGGGACTAATAACTATATAAGACACATGAGATTTACTTAAGACTCAAATAAGTTTGGAAAAGTGCCTTATTAAGAATGCAGCTGTGATTAATAACTTCAAAACATGGACCTTGAAAATTACTCAAATTATGGTTTCACATTCATTCAAATTATCACCAAGCTGTAACAGAAAATGTTTCCAAAGGCCTACCATAAATACATTTGTGTAGTTATTATCTGTGTACAGTATTATGAAAACATGGAGTGATATGTTTGCTTAATTAACTTCAATTGATCACATTAAATGTATAGTTAAGATATATGGAAGGAAAATAACACATAAGAAGGGGTGCCATGAGCTGTTTGCCCAATGTGTCTGCCAGGACCTTCACCTACATTTACTTAACAAATTGTCACAATTTGAATATCAAATAATTTGATCATTTCAAGTGGTCAGTCTCTCAGAGAAGATGAACAATGAACACAGCCTCGAGTAGTTCAACACACTCCAAAGTGGTTTTGCATTCAAACATGTGCATGAGCATGTGCAATGGCCAGCAGCGCTCTTTGATTAAATATTGTACTTGTTTCCAAAAAGAAATAAAGACACAAGGGATCACAAGTGTGCTTTTTGTGCCAGTCCGAAGCCCGGATAAATAAGAGAGGGTTGTTGGAGAGCGTCCAACGTAAAACCTTTGCCAAGTTTAGTATGCTGCTACCTACTAACAAGAAGTCTCGTTTCTCTGGTAGAGGTAGCTTCTTTTGCAGCTCTGTTTTCACTGGAGACATCATCAGGTCCGCCGCCTCCCGTCTCTGTCGCCGCTCGTGCCCGTCAGATTAAGAGGCGTGTGCGCGTCCCCGACACACCAGGAAATATGGCGGCGCTCATGACACTCACTCAGGTAACAACTTACAACCCCTCGAGATAAAGGTCTTTTCCCTAACTTTAATGACTAACCACAGACATGTACATTAGGAATAACGTCTAAAGGGTATTGCTCGTGTTTAAATTACGTTAACACGATGAGCGGGAGTGATACATCTCGTTACAGTTAACATTAGCCTTAAGTTACTGTACGATTAAATGGATAATCGCAATAACATTTCGGATAAGTGTGCTAACCACATATAGATAAGATGTGGTTGAAGTGTTGAAGTTGTGGTTGACACTACATGTTAATAAAGTTTGCTTTTTAATATTCTTTTTAACCATTTTAACACCGATGATCAGGATTCATATAGCCTTATTGAGATGCTTTGGTTTAGTTGAACTTTAAATAAAATGACCTCCTCTTCTACAGCTTTCAAGTGGGAACCCAGTTTATGAAAACTATTACAGACAGGTAGGGTTACTACTTTACTTTGATCCGATGTTATGTCCTTGTTTGTAAATCCTGTATTTATTATATTTGCTTTGCTTACTTGTACAGCTGGATCCAGGAAACACAGGCAGAATATCAGCTGGTGATGCAGCTCAGTTTTTAAAGAGGTCTGGGCTGTCAGACAGTACACTGGGAAAGGTAAGAAAGTTCTAATATTTTATATAATTAATCAAAGCAAACACTAGGCCTACATATTTTCATCATTTCTACCCAGCAATAAACGTTTTTTACAATTCACATAGTGGCATATTTGAAGTAGGCCAAGTACACTGTCTGTAAGCAACATTTAGGTTAAATATTTAATAGATGTAAATGCCACGCATGTTAGAGTAAAATGTTTTATGGTGATACATTAACTGTATTTTAATTGCGTTGTTTTAATGGTTTCTATAGATTTGGGATCTGGCAGACTCGGAACGAAAAGGTTATTTGGATCGGCGGGTATGTCGCTGTCTTCTCTGTAAATCTAATGGCTGCTGATGTGTGCGGAAAAAATCAACTGTCTTCCCTTTTTTTTTTAGGGTTTTTTCATCGCCTTGAGACTTGTGGCCTCAGCACAAGGTGGAAATGATATCAGCCTTAACAATCTCAACCAAACCTTGGCTGCACCTAAATTTGTGAGTGCTATGCTTAGAAACCACTTTAATTCATGTGTTGTCTGCTTATCTTATTTTAGCATGCATTGTTTATTTTTTTACAGAAAGACACAAATAGCCCTTTACCAACAGTTTCATCATCAGCGCCTGATTCTCATTGGGCAATTAGGGTAACTTGATGCCATTGTTAAAATAAATAAATTAAATAATCAAAACTAAATCACTTTATCCACTGAAACAAAATTGTTCCCTTTTTAGCCTGATGAAAAAGGGAAGTTTGAGGGCATTTTTGAAAGTCTGTCTCCTGTCAACGGTTTGCTTCCTGGTGACAAAGTCAAGCCTGTTTTAATAAACTCCAAACTACCCCTGGATGTGTTGGGAAAGGTGAGTGTCTATTACGTTATACATGTTATACATTATCATCCAAAGCAAGCACTAAAACATATTTTTTGTCTGTGTCTCTAAAGATTTGGGACCTCAGTGATGTTGACAAAGATGGGAACTTGGATAAAGATGAATTTATTGTTGTAAGCAGTCTTCTTAGTTTGCAAAATTTGTGCTTTTGTTGTGGTGTATAATCCAACTCCCTTTCATTTAGTCTATGCATCTCGTGTATCGGGCCATGGAGATGGAGCCTGTCCCGTCAGTGTTACCTGCTTCTCTTATACCTCCGTCAAAAAGGAAAAAGGCTCCAGGTGCTTTGCCAGGAGCGGTGGCAGTTCTGCCGGGTTTGTCTGGGATTTCACCTGGCTCAGTTCTTCTCAAAGACGCTCTGCGATCCACTCCACCTCTGACCAGCACTACACCCCCTCCCACAGTCTGCCTCTCTCCACAACACTCCTTCAAATCCAGCTCACAGGTATTGTGCCAAACGCCAGATCCATGTTAATCTTGAAAGATAAAAAGGTTGCCAATGCCAGATTTTTCCAAAGGTAAATAATGCCCTTATAAAAGGATTAAACAGTCCAAATTAACAAACACATTTTAGATATAGTAGGTAAATTGTCACCTGCGTTTGTTCTGCCCAAGATTTAACCTTTGGCAAAGCAGGCTTTTTTTCTTATCCAAGTTATGTGCTAATTTTCGACTAAAATTGGCAGGTAATTGCTAATATTTTGTCCTGGAGATCTCCTGAAGAAAGTTTTAGAGAAAAGTGGGGTGTCATGTTCTTGATTTCTGCTGTTGTAATGTCTCCGCCTTGTACACTTTACCCCAGGTAATAGAGCAACCAGACACCATTGTTTAGTTGTCTCATGAAAAAAACAAAAAGGAACTGAGCTGCTCTAGAAGATATCGAAGTTCTCATAAATATACATACTCAGAACGTTTCTCTTTTAAAATATATAATCTGTTAAACTCTATTGTCTTCACATTTGTTCATTATAAAAAGTACAAGCATGCATGCATATATCTTTACAGAATAAGCTAAACTTGACTAAAAATTAGGCGCAGTGGCTCAGTGGTAGAGCCGTTGTCCCTCAACCGGAAGGTGGTTCAATTCCCACTCTCCGTACAGTTCATACTGTTGTTGTGTCTTTGGGCAAGACACTTAACACACCTTGCCTCCAGCTGTAACACTGGTGAATTGAAGCTAAATGTAAGTCGCTTTGGATAAAAGTGCCATCTAAATGAATAAATGTAAAATGTAAAAAATGTAAACTGTTATGTTAAAAGTTAATGACTATTTCAGTGTTATGTTAAAGACAGAGACTGCAGTGAAAGCAGGGGCAGTTTATTGGCTCTTTAGGCTATATAAATCTTGGTGACCTAATGATAAACTTCTTTAGATTTACAAATTACTCTACCATTTGTGACTACTTTTCTTCAAACAGAAAGTATAACTAAAACATCAGAAACCCATGAATAAATTCTTGTCAGCGATTAATGGAAGGACTTGTTTTGCCACATTGTTGTGATTTGTGCCCTGTCCTGTTCTTTGTCTTCCTGCAGTTTTTCAGTAGATTGTCAATCGTTGCGACATTTGGAGAAACAAGTTTCCTTGAAAAGAAAAAGAAATGACCCTTCCTGTCAATTCATAGTTATATGCTTTTTATTACTATTGCTCATCTGTCATAAACTTATATTAATAAAACATTTGTACTGTCTTTTCCCTCAAACCAAGATTAAATTAGATGCTAAATTGCTAAAAAAATCCTCTAGAGTAGTAAACCCTATGAATGTATCTGCTATGACACAATTTTACTAACTTATGTGCTTGTGTTAAGTACATTCTATCTCTTGTGGCAGACATTTTGATGTGGGAATAATAAAAATGTTTTTTCTTATTGGCTTTAGCCGGTGATAAACTGGGTTGTACCTGTGGCTGACAGAGATAGATATGACGAGATCTTCAGAAATACAGACACAGACAACGATGGCCTTGTCACTGGGACCGAGGTCATTGAGATCTTCATGCAGTCCACTCTTTCCCAGACGATGCTGGCTCAGATATGGTGAGATTAAAATTCACTACAGACATGTAATCATTGCAAGGCACGTCGCTAGTGTCAGCTGTAGATGTCATATTACCTGTATTGGCAGGTTTACTGAAAACTATGAGACTTCTCTCTTTGCTGCTTTAACAACCAAACAAATTAAAACACTGATTTGTGAATATTTAAATAGCATTGTCCTTGATGCTAAAGGGGTTTACTGTTTGTCTGAGTTTAAGTCAACTTTACAGTGAAGCATATACAGAATATAAACTGTTTTTATGTAACATTAAAGTTAAGCTTAAGTTCATTCTTTGCATTAACCCATCCATTGTTTACTGGACAGCTGGTATTGTGCCAGCAACAATACTCAGGGGATCTGTGTGAGGATTAGCTTACCAGAGTAAACAATAGGGGTCCCCAATATGGTAAATGGTACAATAGTTAGTTTATACACATACTCTGTGTGCACCTACATGCAAACGTGACTTGCCTTGTCATGTTTTGATTACCTGTTGTCATAATAAATAAATGTTTCTCTTCTCTTAATTGTTAATGGGTATTCATTCACTAAAACCCAGTTGACTTGAAATTAACCCAGATGTTTATTTATCTCGACTTGTTTATTTTATAAAAAAGGCCCCAAGTTGTATGATTCAATGAAACCAAACCATTCTAGTTAATCTTTTTTTTAATTTTATTTATGTATTATTTCGAAGACTAGGTTTTCTTGTCCAGTATCAATCCCATAAACGTACACATTCAAAGCAGGTCCACTTGCTTCCTCTGGTGGACGATTAAAAGTATTACATACAAGCAAGTACAAAGAATATAATTTATAAAAAAAATAGAAAGAATACAAACAGTATATTTAAAATATACTCCAGAATGTAAAGAACCATTACAAAAGTCCTTTCCTTTGCAGGAATCTGTACTTGACATTGGTCTCTCTTTTCCATAGGGGACTTGCTGACACTAAACAAACTGGGAAGCTGAACCGGGAGCAGTTCTCTCTGGCCATGTACTTGATCCAGCAGAAAGTGACCAAAGATATAGACCCTCCCTCAACTCTTACTCCAGATATGATTCCTCCTTCAGAAAGGACAGCCACGGGTTCTGTGAGTGCGTCTGTCCTTGCCTTGGCCTGTTTCACTTTTCTGCTGTTGAATGCCATTAAAAAGAAAATTGACCTTTGTTACACTTTAGTTATTCATTCAAAACTGATTAAGCTGTTCTATGAGCTCTTTTTGTCCTTTCTAGCAGGGCTATGCGGGGCTTATGTCTGCTGTGAGGCCTGAACTTGCTTCCCTGTCTAACTATCGCAGAGTGAGTCACTAGGTGGCGCCTTTTGTCTGTGTTTAATCTTTTTTTTTCCTTTTTATGTCTTATGTCTCAATGGTTTCTGTAAACTAGACTGTTCCAGCTTTTTATTATTGCCTGTTCACAGTTTATGAGTTTCAGCCAAAGGAAATATAAAAGTTCTCAATTGTGTTTAACCATTTGCTATCAATTTCTTTTGGCTGGAAATTCCCTAAACTTCCCAAGCCTTACTTCTTTAATGGAAAACACTGCCACCTACTGTAGAATTACTCCAACAGCCTGTTTCAGGAATAATCTTTCATAGCATATTCCTTATTACAATATTTAGGCTGCTGTTGGCTGTATTTAGGCTTAGAATGGGGTTTTAAATATGTTCAAGTCAAGTATCATGTTGATTATCTCATTCTTACTCACCCCTCTTCATTTCTCACGTGCCTAATTTTAAAACATGACCTTTTTTAGCATTAAATTCTCTTGCATTGTTTTCCATACATATCTCCTCCTTCATGTGCGTTTCATTGTGTCTTTCTGGCTCTCTAGTCATGCAAGGTGTTTATATTTCCTTCCTGTGTCTTTTGTTTTGGCAGACATACGGGAGGAGGGGGGGCATAGTGGGGAGCATAATACTCATGTCTCCACTGTCGCCTTTCCTATTTTCTTAATAAAATTGTCATCTTTTTCTAAATTTCATTGGCTGCCATGTACTGTGTTGTAGCCTCCGGTCCACTTCTTCCCATGTACATAATATCATTTACCGTAGTGGTATAGTCAACTATTTTTTTTCTTCGTCATCTCTCAGAAATCTGTCTAAATGTGTCTCGTCTCAGGAAAGCACCAGTTCCACAGGGTCGGCTGAGCTGATGGGCAACAAAGAACTGGATGACCTCAGTCAGGAAATAGCTCAGCTGCAGAGGTGAGCCTGTGCACCCCGAGTTGCAGGAGTAGAGCTGTGTTTGTTCTCCATCTTTCACGCTGAGGAGAGGCTTACACATGGGAAGTAGTTTAAGAGTTTAAGACCATCATATCCTTATTTTATTCAAAAAGTTTACTGGAAAAATCACTCATCTTCCGAATGAGCCAAATGACAATGGCTTGTAGCTCCTGAAGTGCTGCAAACTGTTCCTAGGTATGACACTATTATTTAGCTCATATTCCTCACATATGATAATCAGAATAGTAAATAGTTATCCTGTGGTGCTCCGTCCTGCAGTGAACTCCACTGGCTGCTATTTTACAGCACCCACATAAACCAGATCCTTCAAACTTTTTTTCTATTGGCATCACCCCCCCTTTTTTTTTTTTTTTTTAGACTATCCCCCAAACGAACTGTTATATAAAAACTAAATTTGCAATAACTGCTGATAATAGAACTCCTGCATACATTAAAAGTCTTAAGTCTTCTAAGGATATTGAGCTGACCCTGTTCCTTCCTGTGCAGTGCATCTGTATGTATGACCATGATCAGCTTGTTGTCCAGATGCACTCGATGAATATATAAGTGGAAGCATGGAGATTACAAGAAACAGTTATATTAATGTACTGTAAGAACAATCAATAATAAATATATCAATAATTTAAATTAGAATCCATAGAGTCCACTTGTATTTAAACCTGTCCCTACCCTGAACAAAAGAGCCTTTAAGTTTTGTTTTACTCACCCAAAAAGACATGTTTTAGAAAAAGGTACTTTATTAACTGACTTGATTTGATTAAGAACTAAAACTTTCCATTCATATGAGCATACCTGTTCATCAGATACTATATTTGCAGCGCATAAAAACAGCTTGTGCTACTACAATATATCCATTCATTACACACTTAACACATACATACAAACAAACAAACAAACTAAACTATTTCAGCTTTTACCACTTTATTATTTGCCGGAAAGCCCCATCTTGTTTCCCAGCGTGTTTAAAAATTACTGCATTATGGATTACTGCCCAATGTTAATGTCAAATGCTAGGAGTTGTTCTAGTTGTGTAATAAAAAAACACAACTGGCTACACCTCATGGGCTTCTCTCTTGTGTTTGTTTTCCAGGGAGAAGTTCATTCTGGAGCAGGAGATTAGGGAGAAGGAGGAAAGCGTCAGGAAACAGAACACTGAAGTTCAGGTAAGTCACCCTGAAATATGAAGCAATAGCCAGAAGAAATGCTCATTTTATATTCCACTTTAAAATAATAATGTTTGTGCATGTTGCCTGGGACGCACAGGACATGCAGAATGACTTGGACAGGGAGAGCGTCAGTCTTCAGGGCTTGGAGACCCAGAAACAGGATTCCCAGGAACGTCTGGAAGAGATGGACCAGCAGCGCTCCAAGCTGGAGGGAATGCTCACTGACGTCAAACAGAAGTGCCAAGAAGAGAGCCAGATGGTCAGAAAGCTCCCTAATAAAAATAACATGTTTATAGCAAGGCTTTTTCCTTCAGGTGCCATGGTAATGCACATGTGGACTGAATTTAACTGTGGGCTGTGCTGAAAAAAACATGTGTTCTCAGATTTTACATATGGGCCGAGTTTGATAAATACATAAAGACACCATCTAAAATAATATGTTTTATTGTAAGTAACTGCTCTGAGGTTAGGATCTATATTCTACTTTATTGGAGTCAACATTAGGTAATTGTTTTACCTTAAGTTGTTTGATTGATTTCTTGACATGACATGGGTCCAATAGTCACCCTCTCAAAGTCACACAGGGTCAGCTGCAGAGAAACTGTTCAGTAAATCTCAAGCAGGACCTGGAGACACAACGTATTGCTATGATGGATTTCATGGCAGTGTAAAGATTATAACTTTACAAACTTAGCCTTAGCGTGTAATAAATGCTACAATGTTATGTGAGGTGTTGGTTTAGCATCCTTCAGCTTAAACTACAGATACAAAGACATTGCACCCAAAAGTCATTTTACCAGTGTTTTAGGAAAAAAATAAATTGGTCAGTTAAGGTGGCACTTGGCTGAGCTGCCCCAGATGCCCTAATACCTTCCTGCGCGTGCCAGTGTTGCTTTAATTTCTTTCCATATTTTAACTGCAGTTGAATGGTTTGTCTCTAATCGCTTTCTTTGGGTGAATGTACAGATTTCAACGCTTCAGAGTCAGATCCGTTCTCAGGAGACCGACATGCGGAGCCAGGAGGATGAACTGTCCCGCTCCAAAGCAGAACTGAGCCGACTGCAGGACGAGGAGGCCCAGTTAGAGCAGAGTCTGTTGTCAGGCCGAGTGCAGCTGGACAGTATAATTAAGTCCCTCAAAACCACCCAGGAAGAGCTCAGCCAGGTCGGTGCCTATGAACGGACTAATGCACATTTGGTCTGTTTGATCTTCTTTGTTAAAGTTAACGCTAACCAAGCCGTGAAAAATGAAGAGTATTACCTCTCTTTCATAGACACAGTGCATCTCCATATTTATGTTGATATGGTGTAGCTTTAGATAATGTGTAATTTTGTGTTTTAGGCTCGCGGTAAACTGTCACTGATCCAGGAAAACCAAAAGGAGGTGACCAAGACCATTGAGCAGTACAACAGCGCTTTAAAAGAAGTCAATGGGGGAAACTTGAGTAACCTTCCTGACATTACTGATGGCTTCGCAGAGAAAGAAAACAGAGGATTTGGGAGTGTGGTGAGTAAATATGTACACTTTATATCCGGCCAAAAGATTAAGATGAAGCTGAATATATGTGTTTGTATGTTTTATGTATTCCAGAATAGCTCATTTAAATCAAGGATAGCCATGTTCAACAACAGCGGCAACAGGGAGACTCCTCCAGACCCTTTCCAAACAGAGGACCCCTTCAAGTCTAACCTCTTAGATGGTACTCTCTTCTTCATTTGCCTTTTCTTGTTCTTTTTGGCTCTGTCCACTGCTGCTGACTAATCTCACAGTCATTTAGTGACACTGACTAAGCACAAGAAGTCACACATTGTGAATGGAAATGTTGGTTGTTACTTTCCAGTCTGTGTGAATTTATATGACGGAAAACTACAATAAAGCATGGATTATTTAGTTTTAAAGTCTTAAGATGGTTCCTGGCCAAGTCTTTAGCCTTCTCCTACACACACTGTCCCTACTGTCTTCTTTTTTCCCCATTAGATCCATTTGGAGGTGATCCTTTTAAAGAAAGTGATCCCTTCAAAGGCGCCTCATCTGAGGACCTCTTTAAGAGGACCGACAAGTCAGAGCCTTTTGGATCCTCCGACCCCTTCGGTAGAAAACCCACACCACCAGCCAAGGTACTAAGCCCCTCTGCTTTTTACGACCAAATTGAGAGTGATAAAAGCCAGCTCATGTTTTTGTCTGCTGCAGAGGAGTTATTGGATTCTCTTTATTGCAAGCAGTATTATTAATAGCATTAAGGAAATTGTTAATTAGTTTGTGCCTTGTGTTTCCAGCCAGGTGCCTTCAGCAGCAGTGACCTCTTCACATCAAACAACCAAAAACCAAAGGACGCAGGTATTAAGGCTGTCAAAAACATCATGTATTTACAGTAACAAGACATAGACAAAGGTTTCAATGGAAGATCAGCCTGTCCTCACTTGTATTTTTTGCCAAAACTACTTTATAAACTACACTGTTTTATTGTCATCATAAAAAAACAGTGGTTACTTCTTGATCTGGAAGAATCTTATAGG
The DNA here is from genome assembly GCA_024349245.1 of Neodontobutis hainanensis. Taxonomy (NCBI): domain Eukaryota; kingdom Metazoa; phylum Chordata; class Actinopteri; order Gobiiformes; family Odontobutidae; genus Neodontobutis; species Neodontobutis hainanensis. The sequence continues at coordinate 752,720 of JALDNG010000078.1, read as the reverse complement.
ACTGGGCAAGGAATCAAATTGAATCACAGTTACAATTTGGGTTTTCCACAGTTATGAAAACAAGGAAATCAACACAAAACAAGTAGAGGTCAGGGTAGGTACTATCTCAAAACTACAGCAGCAGGACAATGTGCAGGGGCCAGTTTTAGTTCTCAGAAAAAAAAATTAAAAAGGCTAAAGATTGTGAAACCAGTGAACTCTTTGATAAAAGTTTGCAAAGTGGATAAACTTAAATTAGTAATTACTGCTGTTTGTGGAGAGAGAGTGAACAGAAAAATAAATGTAAAGTTGGAAATTATATGGAAAGGATTTAAATAAATTGTGATTTCAACATTAACATAGAACGTAGTGTTTCGGCCAAGATGTACTCTAAAGCTCTTAGATTATATGAAACAGTTTGGGTCTTGTTCTAAACCTAAAATCTCACTATTTCCGCTAAAATAAAAGCAAGCTGTGTATTCATCCTTGCTCATAATACACGCTGGATTACGTGCCCTTTTCACAGTGTGTGCCTATTAAGTGACTCTTGAAGGTGAGAGAACGTTCAGTTGTGCAACGCGGCTCAAAGACTCATTCTTTGTCGTTTTTTTTTTTTTTGGGAGACGTGTTTTATTTTGGGGGCATTAAGGGCAAACAATTTTAACTTACCATGGCTTCAATTTTTCCTGTGGTTCTGTTCTATTTTTAGCTGAGTACCTACGCATTTAACTACTGGCCAACTAACTAAAAATATACCCCCCTTCCCCCCACCCCATACTCACTTACTCTGGAAAAACAGGAGAGCTGCAGGAGCCAAGCATAACAGAGAGTGTGTGACTGCTGCTGGTGCTCTAGTAGAATACACTGGCACCTCTTTAACCAGTTCACTCCCGCCTCTGTCCTGCTGCTGTATCTGCTGCCATTGAACTGCTCTGCCTCATTCAGTGGGGAAGTTGTTTTAAGTTTGTGGCTAGTGCTGACCAATGCTGCACACCTTCAGAGGAACACAGCGGCAACTGTATCTCTGGCGCCTTACTGTGCGTCAAAGAAAAACACTGCGTAATGCTGATGAATGAGTTTTTTTGTGGTCACACGTTCCCAACAAACAGATTCTGTTACAATGTTTTGTTTTTTCAATGTAGCCATGCACACTTTGGCCATTTCTTCATTAAGTTAGATACTCCTGTGCTTCAAAACAGCGCTGCCACAGTCCTGACTTAACAGCCCCCCCCAACTGACACATTTAATTAGCTGATTGGGTGCATACGTCACGTTACACAAAACCCCAGCTTTCTAGGTTTTTGTGAAATGTCATGGAAAACTAAATGGTCACGCCACATTGCCTTTTTTTGTGTGTGTTTTTATACTTCATTAGATTTTCTAGCTCTTTCCATAAACACATTGATGTTTTCCAGTTGGTTGTCGTTGTGCTTTTGTCATAGATGTATTCGGGACTGCAGATCCCTTCGGAGGCAGCGCTTTTGGAAGTAAAGGTGGATTTGCTGACTTTACTCGTATGTCAAAGGTAAACTCCAGGGGTATTCTGGAATCGGACTAATGTAACTATCAATAAAGCCACAATGCATTATTTTCCACTCCGGTTCTACATAGCAGTCCTTTTAATTTCACCCTCTGCATGAACAATTTCTTATTTTTGTGCCAATTAATTACATTTATGAAAACAGAAAAGGAACTAAAACTTCAACATAAGTCATTTATAAAATTCTTTTGTTTAATTTTTTTCTCTTGGAACAGAAGTCAGAAAACCCTGTGCTCCCAAAGAAAAATGTGCCTAATCGGCCTGCACCTCCCTATGGTAAGCCCTCATTTTATGTTTGTCTGTGTGTGTGTGTGGTTTGTGTGGTTTTTGACTTAAGTTCAGTTTTTTTTATAAGGTAAGATTTTTAATAAGGCTGCACATGGTTTATTTGCTCGCAGCTTAACTGAGATATAACACAACAACCTGTTTTATACTTATTTTAATTGACTGTTATTCTACTAAAGATATTTTGTGCCCTGTGCTGAAAAACAGTTTCTCTTTGTGCTGCAAGGGTGCGAGCTAGAGAGTTGTTGCTTTCTTTTTGAACATGTAAACAGGAAAACGGTTGGTGGAGATGCGGCACTATCAGAAGTTCAAAGTGTTGTGACCTTACAGGAGTCAAAACAGACATGAACCATCTCCCACCAGTTGAACGAGCCATACAAGGGTGGCTAAAGTTAAACTCGAAAAGTGCCCCAGTTTTCATGAAGCTACACTATTCTTTGCCCCAGTGACAATTTTGGCTTTGAGTTTATCATGTTATTTGTGTGCACTTGAAGTGACACTCCACCCACAGATTGTGCCAAACTAATGCCCTTCCGCTGTGACCCTGCAGTTACTCTCTAAGCAGAAGCCGCAGCGTGAGAAAGTTGGTGTTCCCCTTCGCTTTGCCACTCAGAGGGCTGAGGTTTACGATCAGGCAGTAGGCGACCTCATACATATTGAGGAAGTGAGAGGCACACAAACCATGGGTTATTCTCAATTTCACACAAACACGCTGCAAGTTTTAAACCATATCGAGACAAAGTTGGATAATAAACATTAGTATTTCAATGTTTGAGAAGCATCGTTATTTTTAAAACCTAAACCAGAGAGTGTAGTTCAGCACTGGCTTTACATAACCACATTAAACCCCTTTGTTTGGTAGCTTAGGGTTTATTTCCCATTCAATACAATTGTCTTGCAGGACAGAACATTGCTACTTCTGCCAAATTAGAAAGCCTTTTGTCTTCATGTTTACTTTAAATGTGCCCGTGTTCCTGGTACACAGTGTGCACTAAATGAATAATTATAGCCAAAAATATAATGGCATTGATGCAGCACTCAAGAGTGTTCTGGGTGTGGCCGTGCTGTACAATTATAAGACAGTGCACTTTAATGCTTCGCTGAGCGTTACTCTAAATGTGGTTAACACCTTTTTTCACCCAATATCAAGTTCCCATGGGCATTGTGCATACCATATGCTCTATTGCTGGCTTCCTGTAACAGTGCATTATTACACATGCAAAAGTGTCACTTTATTTTCTCAAGCGGTTGAGTGGCATAATTCGAGTACCTTTCTGATTGCATTTTGTTACGTTTGGTATTTGATTAAAATGTTTCCCTTCCTCAATAGGTATGCACAGTGCATCACAACCACTTCGTGGCAAATCTCTCTCACAGTTGAGTAAAGTATCCAAAGACTGCTCTGTGGCTTTTGCAGACTTTGGTTCTGTAAGTGTAGCGTCCTCACGTTTTTATTCATTTTTTTTGTCAGCCGCATGAGCTATTTATATTAGGCGTAACTCTTCAGATTACAGCTCTAAAAGCCTTCGATGTCTGTTTGTCGCAGCCCTACTTCTACTCCAGTCATCAGGAACTATCACAGCAGCTCCGTGTTTAGTGGCTTTTTGACTAGTGTTTATAGTAAAATATATGTTTGCATGACTTTAGCAGGCTCAGCACATGTGTGTCGGTCCGTCTGGGAAAAGGGTCTTGCATGCTTCCTGTTGTCTCTGGCTTTAGCCTTTCATAGGAAGCCCTGGATTAAAGCGCTCTCATCCAGCCGCAGTTGGTAAACTTGTCCGGTCAGGTAACACTCCAGGAGCATTCTTTCAGGCTCTTGAGGTAAAGGCTTACTCGCTGTCAAAGCTTGATATACCTTGAAGCAGACATAGCAGATTTTAACGCCCCTTATTGTCTCACATCTTCCGCCCTTTTACTGCCGTGCTTCGTCTAACAGCTGAGTGACTGGAGTGATGTTGCATGTGGGCTTTTTGTCTCCTGGTTTGTATCGTTTGACGTGAATTTATGTTATTACTCATGCCAGCATTGTGATAAAAGGGATTGATGCTTTTCATATGAAGCTCTTTTTGTTGTAATTCTTGTTTTTTCTGCCAGGATCCGAGCATGTCAAGGTAAGACTGTACAAGGGTGTGGTGGTCCAATTGAATCCTTTGCATGTGAACAACCGTCTGCACTGAATAATCTGAAGACCGTGATTCATAAGCACAAATATTCCTTGTTGAATACTGACAGCTACATAAATCCAGGCACTGAAATATATGGTGTAGCACTTGTAGTTCAGGGAAATAGCCATAGATCACTTTTAAAATTGATTTTTTTGAAGCTTAAAAAAGACAATTCAGTTTAGTAATAAAACTTTTTGCCTTCAATCATTCATTTGTTTCCCAATAGCCGTCAACACGTCAAATTACAAACAGACCTTTTCACATTACACATTGAATCCAGCTTGAAATGTGATTGTAATGTTTTTCTTTCTTTTCTTTGTTTGCTTTTCTAGTTTGGAAGTGAGAGTGCGCAGCTGGAGTGGGCCAAAAAGGAGAGCGAGCGCGAGGAGCAGGAGCGACTGAGGAGGCTACGGCATCAGGAGCAGCAAGATCTTGAACTGGCTCTGGCTTTGAGCAGAGCTGATATGTCCAACGCCTGACACAACAGCGTTCCCCTTCCTTCCGTCTCCTGGTTCTCCGCAGCCTCACGACACGGGAACAGACACTGGCTCCACATAACTAGCAGCCCCTGTTACCAATTTGTGTAAAGACCAGTGTTTCTCCAGCCATGACCGGACTGATGTCAAAATGACTCCACTTTTTAGCTACTAGTTAAGGTTCATTGCTCCCCAAAGTACATGGCAACTGTAATCAAAGACAATATGGAGCCGCTTGATTGAAAAGCTGACTTTGTCTTGCATTAAACACTACGATTTAACACAACCCCACCTACAGCAAACTCCATCTAACGCCAGAACTCGTGGTGGCTAATCATGCTGCCTTTCTTCCTTAAGTCTATGTTGCAGAAAACTTTTAAAATATTTTACAGTTTTTTTTTAAACAGACGCTTATGATCTTTGAAGGACTTGTAAAGTGCACAATGCAACAGTTTTATAACCTCTTATTGCCCCAAATCATTCATATAGAAGATCAAACTGTTTATAATAACCATTAAGTTATGATTGGGTCTTATTTTTTTAACATCCTTTTATAAAATGTCCCTAGGCGACTTAAAATTGGACATTTTTGTTTTATTCGTCCTTTCCTTTTATCAAAAACTGAACAAAAAGGCATTTAGAATTCCTTAGAAATATTAGTTGTTTGTATTGCAGCTTGGCTTATTAGTCATAATATTCATACCTTTTGAGTTTAGTCCTCCTGCTGCTGGTGTATGATTGTGACGCCCAGACAGCCTTCACTCCAATACAACTTCTTAAAAATAGAAGCATGTGAACCTTTGGTTGTTTATTTTGGTGCTGTTAAAGTTCTTCTTTGTGTTTGTCCGTTTTTAACAATGTCATACTTCTAGATATTAAGTCCTCTGCTATCCAGGTATTCACCTTTTTTCCAGCTGTCTGCCAAGGGAATGTTTTCTTTATTTTATTTTTTTATTTGATCAATGTCCTATAACCATTAGAGGAGGACATTTGAATGCCTTAATTGGCACATAATGTATGCGCTGTATTTGCCAGGGACAATGCCTTATTTATCATTACGTTAACATTATGTAACTTAATATTGCACAGTATGTATGTGATCATAAAGCTTGAATTAAAAAAATAACATTTTAACATTCCTGTAAAGAGGGAGGACTGGTGACTCATCAGAACGTACTCGCAGCAACAAAAGAATTTAATTTGCTAAATATACATCAGTGACAAATTTAGATCTTCCTTATTGAACAATGTTTTTTGCATTACTCAGGACGAGCAGTAAAAGAACCTGATTCAACATCTGTAATTGAAAAAAGACTATTTAAAACGATACATTCTACTGTATTGCAAGAAGAAATTCATGCTTCAGTTCATATATTTCTGAGTTCTGCATTTTTAGAGGAAAAAGTGAAATGAGAGCCTTCTATTTGCATCAACTACTGAAGATATTTTTGACCTACAGTGCACTTCCTCTTTTTGAAATAGTGTTTAGGAAAGCATTAGGAACATATATTTTTGTTATAGCCAAGTAAAAGCAGCCGTATTACATGTTCAAGAATATTTTCGACAGTTATTTTAATATTTATGTGCTTTTCAGGATGCCATCTGGCTTTGATACGTCTAGTCCTACAGGCTTTTGGTGTGGGTGAAACAAATGCTTAGTGACACCACACAGACAGAGCACATACAGACACAGATACTTTGAAACTGCAGTGCACTGTGACTCTGTGTAATTGTAGTATTAAGGCTCTTTGATGTGCTACTATAATTTGGAGCCATCAGAAAGGGAGTCTAGGGCTCCCTGATGAGGGTTTGCTGTGCCCCTCTGTCCAGACGGCTCCCTGCTCACTCTGTAATTATGGAAATGGAGTGTTTGTATTTATAGGCTAAGCCCACAAGCGGCTGCCCTGCTCCGTGCTGCAGCTGCAAGACATCACAGTGCAAATCAAGTGGCCATGTTTTAAAATCAAATTGGGTACACAACAGCGACATGTATAACCCGTTTAGTGTAATTGATGTGACGGAGAGCAGGTCTTCTCCGTCTGTTTAGACTGCAGGGTGGATGTGGTTCACTTAACTCGATGTGTGAGCAGTTTGTCAAGTAAAGACATCTCGAGGCAAAAGTTAAATTTCATTGTTTTAATATTTACAATAAATACAGTTTGTACAGTATAAAATCCATGTACATATTTATATAAATTTAAGTACAAAATAATGCACAGGACATCAAGCCCTGATAGTGTACAGAGGGGCTGGTTCACAAAGAGAAGACTTATCACCCGAGTAAGAAGATTGGCATTACATTAACAGTGAGGCAGTTCAAATAAAACATTGTCTTCCGCACAAACTTTATGTGCACTTTGGTCCTGTCGACAACACTACTATCTGCTGTGTAGTTCTGTCAGGAGACGTTTTACAGTAGCACAGTGAGAGAGAAAGGCACTTTTGTGTCAAACACAGTTCCAGTTGTGTCAGAGGAGAGTAGTAGCTAGGGCCAGCCCCTCATCGGTCTGCTCCAAAGCAAACTCAGCTTCTCTAAAGCTTTTCTAATACCAAAGTAGTACCAGCTACATTATTAGAAAATGATAAACACAAATAGTTTAATTCAATATATAAAAGGCTTTGGTCGTTTCAGGAACAATTTAAATAAAAAAATAATCACAAAAATAAAACATGATAACCCCCAGTTTAAAGAGTCCTTTTTTTTCACATATGCCGTTTCATGTGGAGGGCCAGATGGTCGGACCTGGAGAAGGCCCGCTCACACAGGTGACACTGGAAGGGCCTGTGGCCGGTGTGTTTGCGGAAGTGACGCGTGAGCTCGTCGGAACGGGCGAACTTCCATCCACAGCCTTCCCAGCTGCAGTGGTAGGGCTTCTCACCTGAGGGGAGAGGGGAAAACAACATTTAGATCCACGTGCACAGGGGACACAGAGGTCAAAGCCATTTATTGCGCTCTGACTGGGACTTACCGGTGTGAGTGCGCAGATGTGCCTTCAGGTGGGAGCTCTTGGTGTACGTCTTGCCGCAGCCGGCGAACGTGCAGGTGTGAGTGGCCGTGCGCTTCCGGGGCCACGTGCGGCGCCCTCTCTTGGGCTTGGCCTCCTGCAACAGCTCCAGGGGCGAGGAGGGCGGGGTGAGCATCACTCTCTGGGCACCGGGCTGTAGACCGAGGCTCTCGTCGTACAGGGCGTAGGGCGCGTGCGGAGCGTGGTATTGCATGTGCATCTGCGGGGGGAACTGCGGCGTGGGGTGGAACTTGTGCTGAAAGCTGATGGACTGGCACAGGGCGGGCTGGCAGTCTGAGGTCCCCTGGTCGTCGGGGCTCAGCGGGGGGGTCATGTTGCTGGCGGCGCGAGGAGAGATGGCCACGCGAGGCTGTTCAAAAGACATCATGCACGAAACGTTCCCCTCTTGTTTGATTTTGCTGCAGCTCTGTGGCACCATCCCCATCACGGGGCCGTAACTGTCCATAGGGGGCTCCACCTTGATGTCCTGCCTGGGGTAGGGCGCAGTGTTGATGTAAAACCTGCCCTGGATGCCGTAGCTGCTGCTGTTGGCGGTGGGTGGATCGGAGCGCAGCAGTTCTGTCATGAGACTGGCGCCGTAGGGAGGAGGAGGCGAGCGTTGCTCCTCAGGGTTGTAGGAGGACACCGCGTTACCCCCGGGGAACATGCCGGGGTCCGCCGGTGTGCCCACGAACTCCATAGTGCTGTCCGAGCATGTGGTGTTTGCCAAAATAAAATCCAGATCTAAGTAGTTACTGAGATCCTCGTCGTCCTTCTTGCTGTCCACACTGTGTGACAGCTCGAACATGGAGCAGCTGCTAGACATGGGCTTGTCCATCTCTGATTTCCACCTCTAAAAAAGAAAAAAACAAAAGTGCATTAGTGAACAAGCACATTTAAACATATTAGACACTCGAAAATCATTTGTATGCCTCATTTACTCTAGTCATGCACAAGAACCTGTCATTCAGCTTTCAGCAGGTGAAACTCATCTAACTCCAACTCTCATTCCCAGTTTTTCAAAAAAGCACTGACAGAAAAGTGAACTTACATTTTCCCAAGGTTTCTCTCTCTGGTTTGAGAATGTCGAAAATGACGGTAGCATCACTCCGGATAAAGCCATCGTTATTTTGTTTTGTTGTTTGAACTAATGCTATAAACTTCTAGTCTCTCGTGCAGTGAGTCGCGCCTGAAGAAGTGCGACTAACTCCGTGCGTCCTCTCCACTTGAAGACATGAACAAGTTTCAGCGGTAGGACGTCCTCCAGAACTTTATAACAGGGGATGCCGAGCGCTCCTAGCCAATTGTGAGAGCTCAGGAAACCGCGTCGAGTCCGGTAAATTTAGCCCTTTATAAAGAAGCGGGAGCGGACGGGTCGTGCAGTTGCGCTGTGTGGCAGCCTGAGAGCCGCTGTGGAGACTTTAAAGACAGACCCCGCCCATCTGCCGTGACGTTAAACGCCTGGCCTCGCCCCCTAAAGGAGTGAGGTTGCGATTACAAACACAGCACAATATAGCAACCATAAATACTTACGTAATACGGCCAAAAGAACAAGCGTAATGAGAGAATTGGCTCGAGGCGAAGCCGCAGCTGCAACACTACATACAGCATGACAATACGGAAAACATAAACAACGCTTTTATTATGTAATTACACTAATACATTCACAGAATATGCAGAAGATTCCTTGGGACCTGACTTTGTTAATGCATTATACGTGAAGTGAACTATTTGTTCTGTGAATGCGTCAAACAAGTTATTAGCCTACTACTGAACCAGCAATAATAAGTCTTATTCTAAGAAGTGTTCTTTTCCTGTTTATTGCCCGTTTTTGTGCTGTGTCTTGTTGTATCTAACTCTGCAGCCTTTCACCTCAGAGGCACTTTGTACGTTGTGCCGAAGGCGTTTTCCGTGTAAACCTTGCTGTGCTGATATTCGGAAAAGAAGCACTGAGTTCACCCTGTTACGGGTCTCCTCCACCTGCCTGGCGCATCTCTCGCTCTCGGTTCAGTCCATGTGTTTTTGTCCTCTCACAGCAGGCTTGTCCAAACAGGCGCCAGGCTCGTCTCACAACGCTTTTCAAGCCTTTTAACACTATAACCACCAGTGATGTAAACATGATTTCAACTAACGTCCCATTCAGGTGTAAATGACCCACCACACACACACACACACACACACACACTAAACGAGGGGGCTCCAAGCATTTACATGACAACTCCCCCGCGACTTTCGCTGGAGCTTGTAGCGCAGGGATCTGGTTTCTGACGCCAAGACGTGCTTTCTGCAGCTCATTAGGACAACGGGGATACTTACCCTTGAGTATGTGGTTATGATGTAAAGATACCCTTCTGTTAGACTCGCACAGAGCAGGGGTAATGCCAGGTAAAGTCAATCTAGGAGATTACAGATGCTTTACAATGCAATGTTAGACCACGTGATGAGGGTGAAGTTGAACTGTTGAGACCTAGACCTATAGACCAGTGTGATTACTGTTTCAGGAGTGACAAGTGTGTAAGTCTCAGCTGTAGGCTACACAGTACAACTTATCATCTGCTTGGTCAACAGTATATAGACTAAATGTAAATTGTATAAACTATACTAGGCTATGTACCATTTTCTGGTAGTTATTTATTCAAAAGTCTATCTATACACATTTAATGAAGTTACATTGAAGAAAATATTGCTTCATTCGTAACTTTACATAACATAAAGATATATTAAAGTTATAATACTGGACTTAATGTTACATGAAACGTAAGTCCCCTGTCTATAATCTTAGCTTCTAAAATTTTGAAGATTTGTCTTTAGTGGAAAATTTTAACTAAAAATATTCAGAAAAACGTTTATTAAATGTTTATTGTTGATAGCTCTTTTAAACAGAGTCCTCATTTTTCTATATACAGGTCGTGACAGTGGACACAAAAGAGGCTCAAAACTGCTATTCCACTTTTCAGTCTAACCTTTTGGTTTTGAAAAACAGTGTGACAACATGCCCTGGTCTCCCCTAATAACATTTTTTCACTTTACCTGTCAATAAAAGCCTGAATTCCATTTGAGTAAAAACACCATAATAAAACTCTGTATTCAATATAGTACATTGCATTAAAAGCCTTTACAAACAATACCATTTGTAAAAGAACGTACTCAAATCAGATCCAGTTGTATTTCTAGAGCTAGTGCTAGACCTACAGCAAAACACCAATAAAGCAAACAGCCATAAAAGGACACAAGACATATCAAATAAACAAGGGTAAAAGAACAGTAAAAGACAAAACCATAAAAGACTCATATTCAACCCATTAACCTAATGTCTATCCGTTGAACGATGATGACTGAAGCACAACTTCAAATGAGTTACAGAAGCTATATTTAGAAATGGCCTGATGTTTGCTCTGTGTACCCCCCACAAAGCTCAGCCTTATTAGAAGCATTTAGGACATGAAGAGTTTATAATTTTCCACCATCTGCCCACCCTCTCGTTACCTCCGTGCTTTGGGGGGTCCTTGTCTTAATTAGAGGCTTCACACCTCACAATCCCCTCCATTATTCCATACGGTTTTCTTCATGCAAAGTCACGGAGTGGGTTTTAACATCACCTTCTCATTTGCTCGCCACCGACCCGGAGCGCATGAGGCACATTAACCAAATGAAAGCAACGTATGATAACTGACATAATGAACTCCAGCTTGTCCCGTCAGACAGATGAGCTCTCGTCAAGCTCTCCTGACTGTGCAGCTGTGGGCTTTTTGACATCCTCGGTGCGTGGTATGTTCAGTGGAAAGTTTGTCACGCTGCAAGATTTGAGTAAGAGGGGGAAGTGTGTGAATGTGTTTTTTTAGAGGCTGACCAGTTACTCTGACCCGTTCTAGTTCTACAGTAGACTTGCAGTGAGGGTGGGTGTTCTCACTTCCCCCTATTAGTCAGTTACACCTTGCAGGCTCAAAGACTCTGGATGTGAACTCTTGTCAGAGTTTCATAAGTAAACTGCAGCTGAAGAAGTATTTGGCCTTGTTCTCACCTTAGTGAGCTTTGTCACAGGTTGTAAATGCACCTTTTCTTATGCAATTTATTTGGTTAAATCTTGTTTGAGGTTCAGTCTCTTGCTCAAACAGACTTTGACATGTGGAAAGAGTTAAGGACTGAACCACAAACGCAACGATTAATGGGCCACCATTTTTTTGTTCTGGGTCCAGTTTAACCACCACTACTACTTTTCTTTTTTTCAAAAGGCATAAAAGATTACTGTTCCGCTTTTCTCCTATAATCTTATATTATTAATAAATAAACCTCACATTAGTGACCTTGCTCTTACATCACAGCAAATTTAATAGATTTTTTTAAACATTGTAAGCCTTGTCTGGTTTATCCATTGTTTGCACATCGTCCGTTTTGAACTACGCCGTGATGCAACCAGAGCCGAGAGTTAAAAGGATATTTGCAACACAGCCGTATTAAGACTTCTTATTGAGGCAAGTCCATGCCTGAAAGAACAGATCTGGAAGTAAGTGTGTAAATGGATGTCTTCAAAGAGTCTTTAGTGAGTGGGGCTTTTCGGTTTGCTTCATCGTGATACAATTTGGGATTGGCAAGACTAATGTGTTAACACAACATTTAGTTTGATTATACATTCAAAAAGGATGCAACCACAACAATGGAGGGCACTAACCGTTGTGTCTTCTTTCTTAAATGAAAAGGGGCTAAAAAGGGTTCAGTGCGAATTGGTGATTTCAAAACGCCACACAATTTTAACTAAAAGACTGTAGGCTACTGCACACTTTTATTTCCCAGTATGTATCTTGTTTTATAGGATGTGTAGTCTTTACTGCCAAAATATGTATTCACCGGATAGGTCACTATCTGAGCGTGTTTTAGGTCTGAAGATTTAGCGACCATTTTAACATCCCAAATGTAAACCACATGGTGCGGTTCTGATTGGCTTAAACTACATTTCAACGCTTTCAACTGGAGCCCTTCCAGATAGTACTGTGGGGCAGAAATATGTACTGTGGAGCAGACTATGTACTGTGGAGCAGAAATATGTACTGTGGAGCAGAAATATGTACTGTGGAGCAGAAATATGTACTGTGGAGCAGACTATGTACTGTGGAGCAGAAATATGTACTGTGGAGCAGAAATATGTACTGTGGAGCAGAAATATGTACTGTGGAGCAGACTATGTACTGTGGAGCAGAAATATGTACTGTGGAGCAGACTATGTACTGTGGAGCAGAAATATGTACTGTGGAGCAGAAATATGTACTGTGGAGCAGACTATGTACTGTGGAGCAGAAATATGTACTGTGGAGCAGAAATATGTACTGTGGAGCAGAAATATGTACTGTGGAGCAGAAATATGTACTGTGGAGCAGAAATATGTACTGTGGAGCAGACTATGTACTGTGGAGCAGAAATATGTACTGTGGAGCAGAAATATGTACTGTGGAGCAGAAATATGTACTGTGGAGCAGAAATATGTACTGTGGAGCAGACTATGTACTGTGGAGCAGACTATGTACTGTGGAGCAGACTATGTACTGTGGAGCAGAAATATGTACTGTGGAGCAGAAATATGTACTGTGGAGCAGAAATACTGCATGTACTGTGGAGCAGACTATGTACTGTGGAGCAGACTATGTACTGTGGAGCAGACTATGTACTGTGGAGCAGAAATACTGCATGTACTGTGGAGCAGACTATGTACTGTGGAGCAGACTATGTACTGTGGAGCAGACTATGTACTGTGGAGCAGACTATGTACTGTGGAGCAGAAATATGTACTGTGGAGCAGAAATACTGCATGTACTGTGGAGCAGACTATGTACTGTGGAGCAGTTCTGTCTTGCTGAGTCAGGTTACATCGAGGCTAATTTGAGGCCACATATTTGAAAGATTTACAGGCTAGATATATTGTGGTTAAGAGTTAAATACTGTTGCTTTAAAAGTTTTCACAGCCTTCTAACACAAAGCAAAGAAGACTCTTCACCTTTTGTGCTGTGTTGTAGTGCTTTTTTTCCAAACAAAGCTTAAATCTGATCTTGTAACGTGTTTGATTTACAACAAAGTGTGTACAGTATGTATATGTCCGTAGTATTTCAGAGAATATGCATTGTGAGGCTTATAGAGAGAATGTCCAGGGCCTTGCATCCACTCCTTCAAAGGTAGGACACGTCTGAGTGCTACCCACTTGAAAGCCTTAGCTGGTCTATAATGACGTGGTTCTGAATAAATGTTCCTTGTCCTTTCCACACAGAGATCAGAGGTTAAACACCAGGCAGTCTCCTCAGAGCTGGCTACTTCAATGTCCTGTCGTTCATCTTGGCCTTGACCCCGTGTCCTCTGTTTGTCTCTCTGCTCAAAAATCAAGAAGAGAAGATTAATTTTTGGGCAGAAGAGGAACCTTGGAAATAAAACAATGAGCAATGTTTCCAAAGAAAGAAGAGACTCTTTCCTTGAATTAAGATTTACTCAAGAGTTGTGATTGGGCAACAAAAATGCTGTTTCACAATTACAGCTGAGGTTAATGACTCTGGCTGCTGGCTTATCTGCGAGGCTATACTTAAGTTGGCAATTTATCAAAAGGTTGTCAAGCTGTTAAAGAGCCTCACAGTTGTTGACATATTGTTGCAGTGGAGACAAAGAGTGTAATTCTTTGAAAAATTCTGTTTTCTTAATGTAACTTGGTTTTAAAGCTAACAGAAATTTTCCCATGGTTAACTTTAATGCTATAATGTTGAGTATTTCAGGTATTTTCTGGTGTTTTCATTCTTCAAACAATGGGTTTGTACAGTAGGTAACATGGGCGAGTGTAAAGACTGACAGTGTAAGGGACACATTCCATGACAAAATGTGTGATTTAATTTGTTTTTGTGCTGGAGGCATGCATCATGTTTGTGTCAGGTTTCTCGGTGTTTCGTCATTGTGGTTACAATTCAGTCACATTTGGCTCAAGACACTAAATAATCTGGAAAATACGAGTGTGAGGAGTGTATAGCAAGGCTGCCCTGGGACGCCTTGTCTGAGCCAGAGTCAGGAGGAGTTTGAGAGAGAGTGGGATCCTGCTCTGTGCTTATATACCCCAGTTATTTTTAACCACCGCCCCTCGCTTATTACAGTGTTTCCCCCTTGGACCACTCAGGAAGCACGTTTGGCTCCTTTTCCTGCTCACACGCGGCCAAATTCAAACAGAATCAAAGAATGATAGCATTGAGGCCCTCCAGCCCCCGTCCATTTGTGGAAAAAAGTGGTTTGGATAGAAATGTTTAACAGAAAAGTTTGGCACGCGCCACCGACATGACAGTCAAAGCACTGGCTCTGGGCCTGCTCCAATTTCACCAAACCTGAAACATTTGTTAAAAGTAAAAAAAACAGCACGGGAACTGAGCAGATAGCAGTGAAGCTGCTGGGAATCATTTACATAAGTATTGAACAGCTGAGTTTCAGTGGTAAGGAAACTGTTACCAGTGCATTATACATAAACAGGCAGCAGCCAGTTGAATAATAAGCAACATGACACAGCTGTCCTAATAACATTGTTAACATGTGTAAACCAAGTGAAACTAGGACACAAACAAAGACAAGTTTAACCACTTTTCCTCATGTCAAACCGGAGGAAAGCCGATTAACTGGAGAACTCTCTTTGTCTGAGTTTATCTGAGCAAGAGAGAACCGAAATACTGAGTCTAGTGCTCCATTCAGGCTAATGCTGCGTTTGTGTGGTCTTTGTATTTTACAGCACTCAGCCTTTGTTAAAAGAGAGAAGTAGAAAACACATGAACACTACTATGTCTAAGAAACAGTGTCCTAACTCAGACACTGGACCATCTAAAGGAGCACAGACAGAGTTTTTTCTTTTTAAACTTTTCATGTTTTCATGTCATGAGACCAACTAAAAACAGTTAGCCAACACCATACGTGCCTTTATCAAAAAATGATTGCTCTAAGCTTTGGGTTTTTTGACTTGCTTGTATTATCAAGCACTATTTACCTAAATATAGTATTCCTTCAATAGAGTTGATGATGGTATGTTATAGCAATGTGTTTTACTTTATTTTTATTTTACTATAAGCTAACATGGCCACATATTAACAAACAAAATGTACCTTATGTTATTGTAAGCATTTGGATTAATTTAGCATTTAAATTGTAATTCTGGAAAACATACAGTGTAGCTTAATATGATACATTATATTACCCTGACATTATAAACTGCTGAGAAAATGTATCTATAAAACTGTAATAAATAGTTCTGGAGCTCCACAAGGAATCGTTCTAGCTCCAGTTGTTTTTAGTTTATAAACTACCGACTTAACTCTCCGATGAAACAGAAGAAAAAAAAAACAAAAACAGGAAAAGGATTAGAAGTGTAAAATGCCACCATCTAAATGGTCCACTTATCGAAACACAGGAGAGACTATGATGCAGAAAACAGAGCATTTCCCTTCAGAAGTCTAATTTCAGCAGCACATCTTTATCTTACACTTATCATTTCATGTGTATGCATCTGTCTGATGAATAAGACCGGTTCAACAAATGGAAAACATCTGGAGAATGGAGGGCTACGTGTTGAATTGACCCATCTGAAGTAGTGTGGTATTTATATTAAGCAACGTGGATCCTCCCACACACTGAGTAATGAAGTTCTGGTTAGGTACAGGTCTGGTCAGTAACCTGCTTTAAGAAGTGTCTAAAAGGGCTAAAAGGGGTATAAAGCTTCCCAAATAAGATTACTCAGTGTGGTACAGCTAAAATAGAGAATTTTAAAACTATAAAATGGATCAGAAGAAATAAGAAAAGTCCCTAAAATGTGTAAAACTGGTGCAAACTTTAGTGGACATTAAAGAGCAGTGGCCTCTACATATGATTTTAAAGACAAGCCTTTAATAAAAGTAGAGCTTTGACTATCCCCTTAAGGATCAATGAAGTTAATATTGTACAAATCTAAATAAAGCACACCTTAGCAACACTTTACAACCATGAATAAAAGACTATGACGTAAACTGTGGCTGAGTCTCTTATCAGTCTTATTAATCTGTTTATTGTCTTTTATGTGTGAGGTGAGACTTCCCTAAACAAAGGCTACACGGCGGTCCATGCAGTGCAACCCAGCATTTTACATTAAAACAATGTCTGGCTTCTACTGAACCCAAACATGTGTCTGGACAACCAGCGCAGCTTTCAGCCAGTGTTATGGAAACCCACCTTTTCAAAATATGCAACTCTCGGGGGCTAACATGGCAGAGTAATGGCTACATGTGGTTATCATTGAGCCAGTGCAGCATCAGGGGGATGGGCCTTAATTTATTAGCTGTTAACACCAGGAATCATACCGGTCCCACTCGTCGCACCACGCACACATGGCTTCCCTGCCTGTGAAAATGTTTTTTTTTTTCTCTCCAAAGTGCTAAGAAAGGTGGTTTTTATTTGATAAATGAGAATGGGCAGGCTCTTAGGGGCTTGAAGTGGACCACTCTGGAAAGTTTTAAGCCTGCGTTTGGACACAGGAGGATTCAGAGCTCTGGCCAGGCTTTTTGTATAAAGACAAAGAAATTGAGTCATGAACGTTCTTGTGTTTTGTTTAATTAAACACGGACATACTTTGGCAGATCTGGGCTGTTTGCAGTTCTGTCTGTGAGCAGCTGTACACAAGTGTCAGATGAACACTTGGTGACAGTGAATGAAGTGGACTCTATCCCGCCAAAGTCTGAGGAGGCCTGTGTTTTTTCCTCTGTGCTCTTTACCGCAGCCTCGGACCCGTGCATTTGAACATGCCGAGCTAAACTGTGCCAGCTGTTCAAATAGCATAAGCCGGGCCTGGACACAGGTTCTCTATTGAAGCCACGCTTCGCTTGATTGAGTGATCCAGCCTGCACTGCACTTTATAGTGTACACACCTCAAAATGGCGACATTTGTAAAAAGGCTAATAAAAACATTCCTTGAGCTCGGTATGCTGCAGGTATTTCCTCTCATACACCTGGTTACGATTCCTTGAGTGCACTCGTCTGTTTTTCCCAGAAACACAGCCCTTTCAGAGACCGATTCTGTGCGACTTGAATGGTGTTGTGTTTTGTGCTAAAAGCATGACATTGAAAACATGGCTCTCTGAAAACAGGCCTTAGCGTCTGTGTGTTTTTGACCTTTTTATTTTAAAATAATAAGTTCAACCTAGTTTCTAAAATTTAATGACCTATTCAAATCGTTTCGGGAGACATCATATCAGAGAGATCAGAACAGTATCACACAAAAGCAGTCCAATAAAACAGCAGGACATTAAAAAAGTGACTGAGGCCTGGTAAATCTAAAATGTTATGATGGTTGCCATGGTGATATCCTTCTGAATCTGGATGTGATACTGTCCTCCCTTCCCCCACCGCTAATTCCACCGATCTTATTAGTATTTTCCCCATAGACCACAAAGTTAAATCAAACCCAACAAACTCCAAAATGAGTAGATACTGTATTGTTTACTGCCAATTCTTTTTTTTTAATTCAAATATTTTATTATATTTGTTACAAATCTTCAAATGAGTTAAAAATTATTTATTATGATGTCACTACACTATCCCACCTTCGAGCATACTGGTCAGAGCTAATCTTGCAAAATGTGACAAAAGGTAAAACCCAAATCCAAGCCAATCCTTATTCAAGATCCCAGTCTAATAATACATCCACGGAAAAAAGGCACAAAATTTATTGTTCTTTATTGTGTAATTATTTTTATCAATGCTATAATAGTTTTCTCTTAATACACACATAAACATTCCAAAACATGATTATTTATTCCAATGTTTTCTTCCTATATTTGGGAATTTATCACAAAGTAGACAACCCCAAAAAAATTAAAAATAAAGGTTTGTCATTTAAGTCAACAGTATTTTCAGGAAGTCTCTACTTTCTTTCTTTCAACATCTGTTTTGCCGTTAAATGTTACATTAAATGTCATATTATGCTATGGAATAACTTGACGTGCAATTTTTTTGACATTATCATCACCAAACCTCCTTCCTCAAAGGAGTGAGTAAACCCTTGGAATAATGACAACACATATTCATTGTAAGTGAAATCTGTGGGAGGCACTGCTCAGATGATCATGGGCTAAAGTGTCATTTGCAGAGGTCAAAAGGTCAGTAAGTGTCTGGGAATCTATGCAGAATCCACTGTCTGGTATGACAGGAGTACAGCTGGATTATGAGAGTAATGGCCAGCTTAAGATGAGAAGAGCAATTATCCTTTAAAACTAGTATCGTAAGTTGAAACATCTTTTGAATCATGGATATCTTTTGGCAGAGTTTAATTTGACAGGCTACAGTGAGAGCAGAAAGTCGACACAGTTGAAGTCCCATTGCGTCTCGTGCCCTGCAGCGAGCGGTCACTTAAGTCTTTGGGTCGTGGAGCTGACTGGGGGTCAGCCTGGTTTCCCTGTACATTACAGATGCTATCTCAAAGGAGCCGAGGCACATTAACCCCGAGTCCACCTGCCATAAAACACTGCTGTGCCTAAAGATGGAGAAGGGTTAGTGAGACGCTGATGGACGTTATCTAATGTAAGGTTTGTAAATCAGGATACAGTACGCACAACAATAGTTAGTACAGTTTAATACATTTCCTGTAAACTGAGAAAATAAAACACTGAAAAGCCTTTCTTTCTTTATGTAGTACCAGTTTTTGACAGCATTGGGAAACTGAAAAAAAAACATACATACATTCATTGTTGTCAAAACAACACTATATAACTTTTAACACAAAATATTAAGCCTCAAAATCATTGATCTATCATTGTCTTAAAGTAATTTTGATAGTAGCCTGACATGCAAGAGATAGAAAACTTTATACGTTGAGAATGTGAGGAGCGTCTACAGACCTTAAGCCAGTATCTTAGTCATGGGCACTTAAAGGAGGATTAGTCTGCAGGGTTTTTAAAGGTTATTGAGGGAAACTGGAGTTTGAGGGGAAAACCAGAGGTGGGAAGTATTCTCAGCTAGAAGTAGAAATACCTGTATGTGGTAAAAGTAGTAGTACTGATTCAACTTCTTTACTCAAGTAAAAGTAAAAAAGTTTAGCCTCTGAAGTTTTCTTAGGTAAAAAGTAATTTTGCTGTCAATGATACACAATTCATTTGTGATAACGCCGTAGATTCTTACAGTTTATGGTGCAATTAAATGAGACCAAGATGAACAAATTTAATATTTTGACACCTTAAAAGTTCATATGTTTTTTAATACTTTTAAGACATTGGAAGTGCCCTGTTAATGTTGTCTTTTTGGGAAGTTTATAATTAGCCTACTTACTTGCTACTTTAACACAATGGAGGTTACTAGCCTTTGGGGCTCTCCGCAAGTGAGAGCTACAGCGTTAGCGTTAGCAGTTCTCCCATATGCGTGCCTCACTTTTCAAACTGACTTAGAAATGTAAAATAACCTACACCATGACTCATTCTTGGAGCCAACAACCTCAAACAGTTGTCCTAAATATGGCCATAGATGGCTAATGTCTTTCTTTATCCATATTGCAGATGAAAACCCCACGCTGGCCAGAAACATTATGTTATTATTTCTTGTTGAACTAAATGCACCCAACATTAGTGAGATAAAGAATCATAAAATGTATGAAGCTCTGTTGTTTATCTCATGTTTATTAAACCAGTATTCTATATCTCCATCTTCTTTATAGTTTGTGGAAACCCACATGTTTCATTTTGCATCATTTCAAAAAGGTTGAAAGTTGTTTCAAGTTCACTTTGTCTCATATAGAAAAGTCTTAACAGTATTGTACGATGAGAGAGAACAATGTAAGCTGGTTGTGTATTAGTGCTCAATTGGAGGTCTGAAAAATTGGTGTCTAACCTTAAAAAGGCAGATTTTGAGAAGGTTATTCAAGTCATCTGTTGGATTTTGGGTGTGTCGATTGTCAAACTGCTCGTCTCCTCTTTGTACAGTTAGAACAGTTAGGAGAGTGTTCAGGTGCACGGGGTGTATCTAGTACTGAGTAATTTAGATTTTAGGGTTTGGTTACAAAAACACAAAACAGATAACAAGCTGTGGTTCGACAAACAAACGAGTTCCGGTGCGTAGCGAACATTTGGCACGCGCTGCATTCAGGTTCTGATGTGTCTTTCTTTCACTCTTACCCTGCTAACAGAATTGGTGTTTGTAGTGTGGTTTTGAACGCTCACCAGGTGGGTCTACCATGCTCTGCTCATATCCACACCAATGCAAATTATTCAGTTCATCATGTGTGAAGTGTGCTACCTCAACGGGGAGAGTGGTTTGCAAAGGCACACGTCGGTTTCCTCTCAACTTTCAGCAGTTTCTTTTGTGGCTGTGTGCAATCCACTGATGAAACCTGATTTTGAATCTGTACAAAGTGCAGTTTGAAAGAGTTTAAACACACAGCCTAGTGATCAACAAGTCACAAGCCAAGAAAGTATTGGATTGCATTGATTAAAGTCACACTACTAGAAACTATAGATCATTGAGATCATGAAAATATGCAACCTCATACTTGTTTTGATGTTTTCTTACTTTGAAAAATTTAAATTACTCCAATTATATAGCTGCAGTGCATCCAACTCAGTGATAGGGCACCTTACCATCTCATAATGACACATCTTTCCTGACATATTCTATATATACAGTACAGTTGTGCTCATATGTTTACATACCCTGACAGAATTTGTAATTTTTTGGCCATTTTGTAGTTAATATGATGTATAGTAACACCAAAAAGTTTTTTTCACTCATAGTTAGTGGATGGGTGAAGCTATTTATTGTGTAAACAATTGTGTTTACTTTTTTTGTTTCAAGATGAACAATAAGGAGGTCCTTGAAGAGAAATAGGCTGCATGGTGGAGTTACCAGAAGAAAGCCATTACTATGTAAATGCCACAACGCACAAATGCGACAAAAGGCCGGGAGACAAGCTTCAAAACTTCTGGAACAAAGTCATTTGAAGTGATGAAATTTAACTTTTTGGCCACGACCATCATTTGGAGATGAGTCAACAAGGCCTATGAGGAAAGATACATGGAGGTGGATCGCTGATGTTTTGGGGATGTGTGAGCTACAAAGGCACAGGAAACTTTGATTGATTGAATTGATGTCAAGATAAATGTAGCATGTTATCAGAAAATATTGGAGGAAAATTTGCACTTGTCATTTTGTAAGCTGTGCATGGGACGTTCCAACATGACAACGATCCAAAGCACAAGTCGACCTGTCGTTGGCTACAGCAGCATAAAGTGAAGGTTCTGGACTGTCCATCTCAGTCTGACCTCAATATCATTGAGCCACTCTGGGGAAATCTCAAATGTGCAGTTCATGCAAGACAGCCCCAGAATTTACAGGAAATGGAGGCTTTTTGACAAAAAGTATGGGCAGCTTTACCATCTGAGAAAATAAAAGGGCCTCATCCACAACTAGCACAAAATACTTCAAGCTGTCATTGATGTTAAAGGTGGCAATAGACAGTATTAAGAACTGAGGTATGTATTTCTCCACATTCTGCCTGGGTATGAGCACAACTATACTTTTACAGCATACATACTGACACACAACAGTCATTCACTGGGAGCAAATCCAGAAAAGTAGTAGTATGTCGTGTTGCGCCAACAACAACTGATTTATATCTGGCTGATGCAGTGAGTAACTTCTTGAGTAATTCTTGCTCTATTTTAAAATGGTCCATGTATGTGCATTTATGAAGGCATAAACAACAAAAGCTACCGTACAACGTGTTATCATACTGTATATGTTTCAAATTAATATGTATTGGGATAGAGCGCATACCACATACTTAGGAGACCTGGGTTTGATTCTGACTCAAGTCATCTCTTTATCACCCCATGTCCTGTCAGTCTATTGTCTCTATTAAATAAAAGCAAAAAGAGAAAATTGAATAGTAGTACTTAGTAAATCAGGTTCATTTTAGGTTGTGTAAAAGCTCTTTAAAGTCAAAAATTGTAGCTGAGTAGCACTTCTCTTCTAAGGTTTGCGGTTTCCAAGCTGAAATACAAAACATGTAAACCTGTTCTAGTAAAACTTAAAGATAAATATTAGTATATGTTAAAGATATAGGAGTCATATATTTATGAAATCCCCCTCAGGCTCATGTTTAATAGAGGAGCATTTTTACACACGTGCAAAGACAAGCTGAGCCTTTAGAAAACCCTCTACAATAGGTTATTGAGGGGGAAAAAGGTTAATAAATAATACGATTTACCAAAGTAGCTTGTTTTTTGCACATTTCTTAGATTTTGGTATCAGTCACCCTTGTGTCCACTTTATGCTTTTCAAGCGAAACAGCAAATTGATGTATTTTGTACACAGCACACAAGCTTTATAAAACAACAGGCAAAATTAACAGTAGCAAAAGTGTAAGGTGGAAAAGAATCAAAAAGCACCTGAATCATTTGCATAAATCAACACAAATACAACATGCTGTTCTTGTTTTTTTGGTACATGAAGTAATTTACAACCGCAGGTTCCCATAACGCATAGTTCCCACATTTATGCTCTGTTACTACTTTAGATTGCCGGATTAAGATGGGACCACTTCCAATCCTTCAAACTGTCACTGCATCTTTTAGAAGACAGGAATATGTAATCATAAAAGATGCCTATGTGTTCTGACGAGTCCAGAGTGAGATTATTCAAGAGTGAGACAAACAATCTGAATACATCAAGTGCTCTTCCTTCATCAAAACATGTGAAAATTGATGAAACCCTGGAATTAATTGTGACATTGCATAATCTTACCGAAACTCTGAGTGTAATAAATAATATAAGTACGGTACTTTTTTGGCAGTATGTTTCATAGCTGAGGCAGAACTGAAATTGCCCAGACAGCGTTGAAGACGCGAGAAAGATAGGCCCCAAAGGAGTGAGTCAACCAGCTCCAGAAGCCTCAAACCTAATTGATTTATTTACCACACCTGGCTTCAATAAACGGCACCAAAACGCGGGTTACTGGTCTATTTAACACTTCAACTAAGGTATAATTAGCCCACAGTAATAGCTCAGGTGCCTCAACCGACTGGTTCACTTCAAACTCCCTATTTTTTCCCCTGGGCCCTTTCAAATCATCTATCTCACGTACAATCTTTGGCTCTCCACGGACTTCCTGAAAGGAGCCCTCCATTGATCACGTTGTAATTTATGGCCCTTTTTGTAATTGTAAAAAGAAAAGACAGAAACTGGACTTTATCAGCGCAGAGGAGGGAGAGCTGGAGTTGTAATGTAGCAGGATGATACCGACTGACATCAGAGTTTTGGCCTATTACAGATCTGTGTAGTAACACTCAGGTCCCAGTCAGGCTTCGGTGCATGTTTTTGTAATGTGTGAGGGTCAGGGCCAGGTCTATTTGTACACGGCTAAGGTTATTTCTACAAGAGAGAGATTGTTGATGTAAATGTACCACAGTGTTGTATGATGTTGTATTCATCAGCCAACTGTTTCCAAAATATGTGATAATTTAGTGCTGTCAGAGAGGCGGGCAGTTTTTACTGTTTGGGTTTTGGAGTAATAATAGCTTAACTCAGAGTGACAAGAGCAAAAATTACTCAACAGTTCTGAGATGTACTGGTGACTGTTGAGATTAAAACATGTATTAATTGCGGTAAATTTGTCTGTTTGACGTTATTGTGTGTATCAATTTGTGCAAATTAGCCATGTGAGATTAGCTTAATCGCATAAATTCTGTCAAGTTAAATGAAGAGTGGGCAAATTTAAAAAAAAACAGTTCTAACAATAGTAAACTGGACTAAAATCACTCTGTCCATTTTGGGTGGCTCCATGTGAATACGTCGTAACGTTGTCATGTGAACAATACAATATACAACATACAATATACAACAATACAATATACAACATACAATATTATACTACCAGTTATTATTTGGACTTTTAAAGTAACTCATTAAATGTGTACAATGTGTGATTTTAACACACAGTAAAAATGTCCTGTGGAGATGAATTTATCTGAGACTGCCTTCTGTATTTAACTCATTTAACGTTTTCCCTCAGAGTGCCAAAATAAAAATATATTTGTGCGCCACGGGCCAAACACAACACATCTTTTCATTTAAATGAAAGAAATACTTGATTTTGTTCTGATGAGGTAGCAGCAAATTGGAGGCCTGCAAATTCAACCTGTTTGACCCAGCCCTTTCAAAAATCAGACTAGTTGTAGAACTGTGCGCACAAGCACAAACCTACCTGAACTGTCATATTTTTTAATAAACTGCACATTTGAGATCTTCCCAGAGTGCAATTACAGTATATTGAGGTCATGAGACTGAGATGGTCAGTCCCGAACCTTCACTGCTGTAGCCAATGACAGGTCGACTTGGCCTTGTGCTATGGTTTGTTGCCATCAGTTTTGAGTGCCTTCTTATTGTGCAACTTCAAACAGCCACACCACTTTTTTCAGATAGTCCTGTATTTTAGCTGAAGTTATTTGTGTTTTTTTTTTGTTTGTATCCTAAGCAATTTTCCTGGCAGTTGTGGGTGAAATTTTTGTTGGTCTGCCTGACCTTGGTTTGGTTTCAACAGAAGCCCTCATTTTCCACTTCTTAATTAGAGTTTGAACACTGCTGATTGGCATTCTCAATTCCTTCAATATCTTTTTATATCCCTTTCCTGTTTTACACAGTTCTTTACCTTTTCCCAAGACCCTTTGACAATTATTTTGCTTTCCCCATGACTCAGAAACAAAAACATCAGTGCAGCACTGGATGAAAGATTCAAGGGTCTGTCAGGAGCCCAGAAACTCACTGACCTTTTATTCACACACTGATTACAAACAGGTCACAGGTGAGGATGGTTACTTTTAGTAGCCATTCAAACCTGTTTCTGTCAACTTGTGCATGTTATCAGACCAAAATCACTAGGATATGAGCCGGGTCATTTGATAGTTTTGGTTGTCATTATGTTATTATGGCTTCATTCAAACACTATTAGTGAAAGAAAAGTTTTTGTGTTAGTTAAATTCTGCCAGGGTATGTAAACTTATGAGCAACTGTACAAACCCAATAGTTAGCTCATTATTGTAATAGGTACTTAACGTACTTAATGGTTTAGTATGTTTGACCATTATTGCAAAATAAAACAATTAGGTAATTTTAGTTGTAAGACAGGACAACCACTGGCGGGCCCCCGGACCACTGGCGGGTCCCCGGACCCCACTTTGGACACCCGTGATTTGACTGTTTTCTTTCTGTTTCTGTTTACATGTGGGGCGGTGTGTAGACACAGAAAAGCTGCTGGCTAGTCTTTGGTATGTCTGATCCTACTCTTACATCAATTTTTCTGGAAGAATGTCCATTCACCAAACTGATTACACACAGTTACTTATGCCCCTAGATCCCAAACCAAAACATTCAATACATTGCCTTTTGGCAGCTTTCCCTCCTTCCACATTGAACAGAGTCAGACAGGGATGGCTTATTGTTGAGGCCAAATTGCCACAAATTATCTACTATCTCTGTGTCCACATCTATCAAGTTACTTTAAAGGTCACAGGTCAAAGTGGCTGCTCCTCAAAGGTGTCTCTGAATCCCTGACTCCCTGAGTCTCCACCCCCTCAACCTTGACTGACCCTCACCTGCTCCTGTCTATTGGAGTAATCTCGGCTTAGCTCAATCATCAGAACCTGTTTCTTCAACTCTGTTGTTTGTGTTGTCCCTAGAGCCGCCGACACATACCACTCAGATAATGACTGCGGCCTGGATTAATACCCCTTTGTTGTTGTTGTTTTTGTTGTTGAGGGGTAAGGCGTGTCCGACTCAGCGCAGATCAGAAGGGGTCGTGTACTTCAACCTGCAGAAGGCCAAGGGGATAAACACACTTGATCCACAAATTCATGGGTGCTCATTTGGAAAAAGGCCCCCGTAGCGTTAAGAGGCATTCTTAAATACAGCTGTGTGTTTAACCAGAGGCACAACAATTAGCAAAGCAGACATAGCCCGGGACTATAAGCCGCTGCTAAGCTACCTGCCTGACATATTATGCAATTTTGACATTCTTTTCTTAAAAGGGATAACGAGGCGTTTACAGGTCTGCATTCAAGTGAAATAGACCGCTTCTTTCATGGTTAACAATCATTTCAGTCATGTGTAATATGGTAGCTATTTAAAAATGAAGCGCACAGTTTGTCATTTCTGCTTATTTTTTTAGAAGAAGTCACACATACTGAAAGTTGTTGTTGCATCGATGTGTGAGTATTACTCTGGTTTAATGCAGCTGGTAACCACTTCCTGTTTTTCGAAGCGTGCATCTTCTCACAGTTTGGCCATAGTTTCCTGAAGTGTGTGTTTCGTGGGTGCATGTGTGTGTGTGTACGGTTAATGCAAACCAAGGTGGCTTTTATGTTTGCAAAGAACAATCACAGTTTTTCTCTTTTTGCTGCAGCAAATGTACATTCAGTTTTAAGTGTAGGGAGTTTAAATGCATGTTGTTTTGTACCTCATTGTTGATTTGTAAGAGACCGTATTCTTCTCTCTTCTAAAGCTGTGATTATCTGAGTTCATCTATTTTCTGTCTATTTCTACACTTCATTTGATGGTTTTTAATTGTAAATGTCATCTATGGTCCAAATCTGCACCCTAGCAGAACCTTTGTCTCTGACGTTTTGCTGCCTGAAAGAGCCAAGTGAAGATGATTTTCATGATCTTTGTGACATTATTAAATACTCCAGCCTGGCCACTTAAATAATTAGTTCATGTTTAAATGCACTCTGACAATAAGAAAACCACTTGGGTCATTGTATATCACTGGCTGCCTGCTTGACACCCAAAGCAACATTACATTAACTTTTAACCACGAAAAACATACAGTCGTTAAATTATTTAGACTCAGTTATTTTGACATAAAAAGTCTGATTAAACACTCTTTCACAGGAAAAGACCACCTCTCAGCACATGTTATTTTGCTCAACTAACACAATTTTGAAGCAGCGCAATTACTACTTACAGCTCAACAACAATGAAAACTTAGCATCTATAAACTCTTTGTCTTGGTCTTTCAATGTCCACGTCAGGTTTGATTATATGGCACATTTACAACAACAATTACTGCCCAAAGTTCTCTACAGGCTTTAAATTCAACATAAAAGGAAACATAAAGAAATATGTCATGAAAGAAAAGTAACACACTACTAACTAGACAATAGGCACGACAATCATAAGAACTGCCTTCTTTTGTATGTAACCATTCTATTCAAAACTATAGGCCACTTTATCTATTTGTAGCCTCATTGTCTCTTAAATCTGTCACCGATCTCTGAGCTCAGCCAAAGAGAGTTCACTTTATCTCCTGATCTGAGTCGACGGAGGCCTGTAGACCTCACACACGCTCAGGACACAGATAGCACATTCTTAGCCATTTTCAATGTTGTCCCCTCTCTATTTTATTGCACAACCAGAGCGATATGAGGTTAGCCTGAAAAAACTGTGGGAGTAATCACAGCCTCTATAGCATACCTTCATATCAGATTTCTGACTAAAAATATGTAATAAAAAAAAGCCCTGTTTATACACTGTTAGGCCTCACTATTACACACATCATTAAGGGTTTGCAAGTTTAGCTATGTTTATGAACTTATAATATATATAATAATATATGTGGTTAACGAATTTCTCTCTCGCATAAACGTCAAATCCACTGTATTGAGACGTCCACAGGCCTTAAGGGTCTGTTTACATGATGCAAAAAAACAAAAGCTGGCACTCAGTATAATCAAAAGGATCTACGTTCACACAGATACATTCAGCTGTAGTAAGTTTTACAGGCCAGTAGGAGCGCTGTGAAGTAATAGAGTGTATAGAGAACATTTTAAACCAGGCAGTTTCTGGAGCACTCTGAAGCTTCAGGCTGGAGCTATACATGTAACACAAACAATATATGATCTGAACATCGGTTTTCAAAGCACGCTATATTTGTTTAACTGACTGTGTGTAACCAGCCAATAGCTTTCTGGGATGTGTCATCATTTTTTCTAAGAACACTGTCTTTACAGTTTACACAACGACAAAGCGGGTGCTGCAACAAAACAAGAGCACCTTGACAGATTCAAAAGTTTGCGTTTTCGGCGAGTCGTCCTCTAAACGAATGGACAAAAAGCAATGTGTTTTGGGCAAAACACATTGGTGTGTAAACATGGTTTTACCTTTGTCACCACCAATGTACACCTGGTGACTTGGATGTGCAAACCATGCAATTGCCTTGAGCCCTGAGCAAAAGAAGGACCTAAATATGTCTGTTTAAAGTGTTTGCAACAAGAGATAACCACTATTTTCGACCTTTTAGTATATAAGACCAAAAACTTAAAACATTATTGTATTTTAAAAAAGTGAAATGTCTTTTGCACATCGACATATGTCTAATTATCAATGTACAAAGATTTCTAATTCATTTAATGTGTATTAAGCCTCTGAGTACCTTGTGCTTGGGGCCTCTACAAGTCTACGCCTTTGACACTGTGTAATTTAAAAACATAAACCACATTTCAAAACTTTATGGTTAAGTTTAGCTAGTCTCATTGGGCCATTAGACAAGAATAGGCCTAGGACATATGCAGCCTCCCAACTTTAGGTGTGATGAAGATGTTCTTTAAACCGAGTTGCAGTCTACGTCTCATGTCTTGAAACAAGGTAAATAAAGGAAACCGCCATGATGTTGCTTATTAATGGGTTCAGAAGGAATGGGACAACCAAGGCCTTGTCACTAAGGGAATAAAAAAAGTGTTAAAGTGCCAATCCACTCTCAATTCGATTGATCTCCAGATTCCTGCTAATAAAGACTATAAGGCTCAAAATATTTTAAATAGATTATAAATAATTTGCTTTTGTTTACAGATTATACTGTCTTGTTTAGTTTCCTATATGTAATTTAATCATCTCCTTGAGTCTATTCTTATGAATGATTTGAACACTAATTGCCTTGGAGGATTTGTGTTGATGATAAATATATCAAGAGGAATTGAATTAATTAGCTCTTCCTTAGTCATTTTAAATACCACGGCGCCAACTGTGGAGAAGAGAAACATGTAATCAGTGAGCTGCATCACTCAGGTAGCCACACGTGCCACAATTTAGAGAAGTGGGCCTGTGCTGTGGGGTAAGAGGTTTTACACACAGAGATAAACAGCACATTTCACTGAAAATAGATCCTCTTCATCTATGCTTGACCTAGAATTTGTTCAACCACATTCTGGCTTTTTCTAGCCAACCCTGTTGTTACCTGCTCCTGAACAAATGAGCAGAAATGTGAGAGATATGTAGCCGCTCATCCGGCAATATGGTCTTAACCTAAAGCAGGCTTCCCTCAAAAAGCAGAGGGTCCCTCACCAGAAATGTCCTTCATCCTTAAATATCCTCTTTGGAGAACAAAATGGGGTTATAATGGAAATGTATGGCAGGGTGTGTCACGTTATGAGTATCCCACAAATTATGGGCTGGTGGGGAATTGTTCTAATCCAACAAACCAATGCTGAGGAAACAGAGCTTCCATTTTGGAGCAAAGAAAGGAGCTAGTTATTTCCTTCCAGAATAGGCCTAATGAACCGTGTGGAAGCTGTGGGACGGTGGTGTTCGGAGACCCCACAGTTTTTGGGGTTTTGTAAAGTGCATGTGTATGAAAATACCTGTCAGTAACACTATAAGACACATTGAGGGTTTGTAATTAGGGTCACTGCTTGTACAAACATGGCTTCAAATATCCTTCTGATATTTTCTCCAGAGCTGTGATTACTGATACAATCTGAGGCTGGAGAAATTGAAGATTTTAATTATTTGCCCCAATGCCTGGCGTTGCTCTTTGCTAATAAATCCGCACTTGAAGTTTTCATCAGATGTGGAGACAGAGCGACGTCCCGGACCGCAGTGTTTCGGCGGCCGCTGCTTTTCTTGGAATGTGCGCAGGCTCTTTGATTGTTCTGTTTCCTGTGATTTCAGAGGCCCTTTGTCTCTGCGTGGTAACTCACTAATCAGGGAACTTCGTCATTGCTCCCCGCCGATAGGCCGCGCTCCCCCCCCCCAATGTCACTTGCTGAACAATGGTATTTTTGGCTCTGCTCTCATGCCTCGTGCACGAAGCAAGGAGGGGGAAAAAAATGAAAAGAGGGAGACAAAAGTTGGTGAGAACAATCACCTTTGGTATGCACTGAACTAAAATAGGAGGTGATGTTAGTCAGAAGGCTCTCTTGATACATATATATATTGTTGCACATAGTGTTATGACACCTACTAAGAATGCATTATATCCCAATGTATTACTGTAAGACAATGGGACAAAAATATGTAATATACAAAAAATCTGGCAAAGTAATCATTTCTAAATAGCTGCCATTACTTTTGCTAACATAGACTCACACCATGTTATGATAGAGGCCCTTTGTTTTATTAGCCTGCAATGAA
The DNA here is from genome assembly GCA_024349245.1 of Neodontobutis hainanensis. Taxonomy (NCBI): domain Eukaryota; kingdom Metazoa; phylum Chordata; class Actinopteri; order Gobiiformes; family Odontobutidae; genus Neodontobutis; species Neodontobutis hainanensis. The sequence continues at coordinate 721,861 of JALDNG010000078.1, read as the reverse complement.
CAGAACTTGCCGTAAAGTTCATGTAGCAGCATAACCTCTGATTCTTACAACTGTTTAAAATTCAAGTGGAAAAAATACATTCACAGTTGTTTTGGCCTTAGTCCAGTATGTACGCCAAATGCTTTTTTACCAAGTATGATTTATGATTTGATAAATGGTACATTACTGGAAAGGCTACATCGATCATTTTCCCCTGTTCATAACGAGGTCAGTAATTTTAATGTTTTTTTTCCTCCCTGGGTTTCCCCCACGTTCCTCTGCTTAGACTGTGGTTTTGTGATGGGTTAGGGGATCCATGAAACAACAATGAAACCAGATATGCTTACTAATGTATCTCTGTACTCATCTTTAACAAGTTTGCAGAAGTACAGTCCGCAGCGAACAGTGTCATAAAGTCAGAGTGAAAACTTTGTGCCGTCTAAGCTTTCTGGAAGAGGCTCTGTTCGCTTATATACCGCCTCTTAAAATAAGCCCCTTCCCATTGGCTGAGAGCAGTTTTGTCATTGAATCACATCAGGCCAATTAGAGAGTAACACTTCCTTTACCGTGAAAGATGTTTCCTGTTGATAGTAAACGTGTGGCCAGTGAGGAGGGGGGGATTTGTTGAAACTCTGCCAGTGTTTTCCCTGACCTTTGTGGCCTCCGCGGCGGAAAAACTGATGCTGCAGTGTGTGTTTTGACTGTGACTTTTTTTCTGGGAGAGCAGTTCCTCGAGTCAAACAGCATACACAGCCCTAGTGGCAACTGCTGACCATTTACAGTTTTTAATTGTGGGATTTTTAGCATTTGTTGTGTAAAATTATTTGGCCTGGAACATTTCCCTCACTATTGTCCTCTCCTTGCATCTTCACAAAAGACAAACCATTGCCTCAAACAGTAAATGAAATAAAATACAATAAAGAAGCAGGCCTATTTAATACCTTCCTGAACTTAAGAGCAAATAAAAGAAGTCTGGTTTGTTGTTCCTAAGACAGACAAGAGAAAGGCTGGTGGTACGTATTGCCCAACAACATGCTGTGTGGGCAGGGCTTTACCTCCCTGTTGTGAACTTGACCTCTGTGTAGGATGCTCTGGTGTACTCTCGCGCTTTTCTCCTCTTCCTTGGAAAAAGATATTTATGGGTTTCTCATGATGTAAAACTTGGACCATTGTCATAGCAATTAACAATTCAAAACATCTTCTTCTTCTATCTTTTGAATGGTCAAAAGTCCTCAAAAGTCATTTGAAAAGTGACTGAAACCCATGAATAGGAGCTTATACTAATCACTTTCGGTTTAGAATAAGATGGACGTTATTTATCACACAGAACAGAAAGTAATGTTGCAATGGCTTATGAAAAAAGGTAATTCATAAGCGACACAGAAACAAAATAGACACCCATTTAAGTATAATACATCAAAACAACTTAAGGCCATACATTGCCCAATAAACAAAGAGAGACTGCATCAAGTTAAACAGTCCATTAAGACTTTAGCATCTGGTTAGCCACTTCTCCACAGCAACAATACTAGCTCTACTCTTGATGCCATTCAGTGCAGTTGCTGTTACTGTGAAGAGGTCTCACAGTCTTATAATAATAAAAGGAAAAACATGCTTCTTTGTTAGAATCTGGGATTAGCCATGATGGCAATTTTAGATTTATCTCTAATTGACCCCTGTCGGCATCAACACATATTCCATTTAACTGGGTTGGAGGTGGCACATTTCAGTAAAAAAGTCCTGAGACACAAAAAAATCTGAATAACAGCTCTATTAGGATTGTCTCCTTTTCTATTTCCTTTATTTTGACTAATTAGTGGATTTTTCGATATTTGTTTACTTTCGTGGAAGTCCCGGCCTATAATTTGCCTTGCTAGCTTTCCCTCAACATAAACAGGTCAGCTTTTTCTTAATAACCAATGTTTTTGAATTGTTAAAACCTAAATTCTTAGCTAAAGGATTATCAAAATGTATCTGTAAAGTCTCTTTTTGTGAACGTTGCACAAGCTTGATTGGGGTGTTGGTGGACGTGCCTCCTGACTCATCTCTGCCTCGTCAGCTGTGGATGGACTAGTGGCAGATTGTTTCACACGCCGCGCTGATGTGAAACCGTCGATTCCCAGTGGGACTGACAGCTCTGCTCCGATCACATCCAAGGCTGTGTTTAAAGCAGCAAACACATCTGATGTTTATCTCATCGAGGGCGCGCATGTTGTGTTTTCATAGGCGGGTAAACACATGGAAACCACACTGGGAAGTTTTTTCAAAATTTTTAAAGTCTGTCTGTGAGAAGATGAAATGTTGAAAAAAAAAAAATCTTCTGAATGTGTTTGGTTTTGATTTGCATTATGCGCTGACCTCGGCTCTGGGTTTGGGTGACCAGTCTCACCCCCGACGCCCACCTGCTTCTGCGGCTGCTTGTTTACATCGATGGGTGCCCCGCTGCAGAGTTAAACCAAGGGGCCCGACGGTTGTGGCAGCAGGTTGAAGGAATGTCGACTGTCTGGACGGGAAAATGTAATCAGCTGAGATCAGCGAATAGAGAGCAGTTTCTCTTTCTCCACTGCTGCTCTCACTTTCCCTTGCTGTGTTTCTCACGCGTACAGCCTCACTCTCTCCCTGAGTCCACATACGCTCCTGTTCCACATGAAGAAAAATGACACCTTTTCTCTCAGCTATTTCCTCTGTTTTTACATACTTGGGCCTGGCTATAAGAGGCAACCTTGTGTTTTCATGTGACAAAACACACAGAGGTCTGTGTGGATTGGGCAGAGGTGAATAGACTAATTCATCATTTGGGTTTAGGGCTGTCCGTGCCTCATATGGGAATATCTCTATCTACACCTAAAACGTACGAGCGCTGGCGCTGTCTCCAGAGCTTAGAGAAACTACAACTCTGTGCAGTCCTCTATTTGACTGATGACTTCTCTGGAGAATCGAAATTCCACAGTAAAAATGTGGTTTCCCCTAAAAAAAAAACTACAAGGCTGTGTTTCTGCTCTTAAGTTCAGTTGTGTGGCAGAGCTTTGGGCCTGATCTTTTAGTTTGACCGATCTTTACATTTGTGTAACAAAAACACACTGTACATTTCATCCTGGATACATAAAGGTTAAATAAATCATATTCACTTTTTATCTGTTATGATTATCATTTGTATGAAATGTAACTTCAGTCTGTGTTTGTAGGGTCCTGTGAGAAACAATTACACAAACTGACCACAAGTTATAACCATCTGCCATTCATTCATTCATTCATTAATTCATTAATTCATTTATTCATTAATTTCTTTATTCATTCATTCATTCATTCATTCATTTAGCTGTTAATATATATTCAATTACATATACAATGCAATGTTTCTCTTCTGGCTTAGACTTGGTGCCGAGATTAGGTTGTTATTATTGCATGGCTACTCTTTTGGTACATGTCTTCTGCAGTAGTGGAGCAAGTTCTCAATTCGTCTACTTAAAAAAATGTACAGATAAAGAAGTAGAAATGCACTCAAGTAAAAGTATCACATTAAAATGATTACTTAAGTGGTAAAATATTTACATTTCACCACCGGTCTTCTGTGCGTTATGTGTGTTATTGCGTCTATTGCTGCTGTTTTCCTCGTATGGTCAACGAAAACAGAGCTCAACCAACAAATATAACCAGAAGAAAACTACTCTAGGCTATTGCACATGTTCTTGACAGAATTATAACCTCCTGCCAATACAAAGAACACGCTTAATGGTCTTCAATGTGATTTAAAAGCTAATAGTTTATTGGAAATAGCTAATGACTACAAATACAAGTGCCTTCACCAAGTAATTACTTATTTGCTGCTGTCTCAGTATTTTCAACTTCTACAGTACCTTAACTGCAACACTGGGCTGTTTGCACTGACTACAAATGTGATTAGAAACCAGACACCCACTCATCATCTTCTTCTAGGACTTCTTCTTTTGAAACCAGCCCTTGTGGACTCCATAGTCAGTCCCGTTGCACTGTCCAATGATCCACTGATATATAAACCCTATTGCCCTTTCATATTTTCCTCCAAATACAATTTTTTCAAGACCTCTTCTAAACCTTTTCCATCATTGTTGACTATCATTACTGTTTTGTTCATGCAGCTGTTGTACTTTGGCAAAACACAAAGAGTACATTTCACTGTACATCTCATGTCCCTCTATAGTGGCTGTAAAGGACTGTGGGACAGAAGAGTAATTTGAAGTTGCCCTAAAGACATTGATGAAGTGTTCTTCTTATTGTTTGACCCAGCCAAACAATTACACTTGTCATTAGCCTCAAGAGCCATCTATCACCCAGTGTGTGTTTACTATAGCCATCCAAACATAAGTCTAATGATTAGTATTTTAATAATTTAGCGTCCACAGTGGAGTTTGGAGTAACGGGTCACGTCCCCTTGCCGTCCCCTCGCCGTCCGTCACGTGCGCTCACTCTCACTCATTCCCACTGACTCTCGCACACATGTCGATAACCGCATTTGTAATGTGAACCTCACTGCCGAAGAGTTTGGGCCTTGTAATTACAGAGCGATGGTGGGGAAGCCATAATCACAAAGACGCAAATAGAAATCGGTATCAACACATGAACACAGATTGTTTCACTTGCTTCTGTTTACACAAGAGCCATTTTGATTTAAGAACTGGAGAAGCCATTGTCCCTGGTGCAAATGTTAACATTACTGAGACTGAGCCCTTAAAGAAAGCGCGGTGAAACGTATTTGTGCTGTGCTTTCACTCATAAGCCACATCAAAAGTGTTTTTCTGTTTCTGCGCGGTCGACGGGGAGGACTGTTTGATTCAGATCATATCCCACTAAAAGAGAAAAAACATACAGATACCAATCAGCTGTGAATTGCACTGCTGTGTGGAGCGGCTCACAACAGACGCCTCAGTGTGTTTGAGCTGCTCACACAAGGCCGCGTTTCCACTATTTTTGTCCAGCTGGCGGAAACCGTTAAATGAGCAGAAACTATGACACCTCGCTGGTATGAAAATGAGTCCTAAATGCACTTCTTTCCATATATGTGTGTGTTGTTTTAACGGCTAACCCGAGCGCTTGTTTATAGACCTGTTGATCGTGTGTGAGGCGCGCTGACGTCTGTAATGAATAGAAGATTATATTCTCGTGAAATCCACAGCCGTGTTTCCATGCAGCACCAGTGTGGACACAGGTGAAGGAAAAAGGGGACAAACAAGGGGTACAAACACAAAAACATGAGAAAATGTTTTGTAATGGACTGGATATTTCACCGTTAGTTGGATAAAGGGGCTTCATTACTGGGTAAGTCGGTTCAGGAATGTCAATCATCCCAGGCTTCACTTTTTCCAGGTGCAGTGTCATAAATACTCACATACAACCTCAGACCACCCATGATTTTTTATAGTTTGTTGTAATAAAAGTTCATTAAATAGTTGAGAGTAACAGGGGCTAAATCCACAATATCATAGCCCAACATTATGTTTGTTTTAATTTATTGATTTGTATGGAATTCCAAGTTTAACTAATGAATTTGATGATGTGTGAAAAGTTCCCCTGCAGGGCAAAAACTACTGTGCTCCGCTGCCGTCAGAGCAGAGAGTGGATTATTAATCGTTTTTCTGACAGGACTAAATGACACGGAGACACCCCTGGGCTTTTTGTTCAAAGAGAAAACCCAGAGAGGAGGAAGAAAGAGTGGATTTATGTCATTAACCCTGTCCCTGTCTCTGTCCTGATGGAGAGTAAACACACGACCGTTCGAACCACACCGAGAGAAACATCTAATTTTATAAGAATAAAACTGTGATATACAGTAGCTGTATTCAAGTCATAATGAAGCAAGAATAAAGTTGTATTAGTCAATAAAAGCATCCGCTCATTACAGTAAAACTACAGTAAAACAAGCAAACGTTACTTGTCTAGCTACTGGATTAAGTGGCCGACCGTTTATAAAGACCAAAATACAGTGGCCGTTTAATCTTAAGTAGCTAATACTTTGTTAACACTTCGTTTGTGTTCAAATAAGTGTTTTACTGTTGGGTAAAGGTGATCTAAATGTAATGTATGGATGATAGTGTGTGTGGCATTCACAGTTTCAAACCAGAGGGAAATAAACCTGCTGTTGCTGCTCTTCCTGTGGGGAGACGCTGTCCAGGCACCGCAAATGTCACGTTACTAAAAAATATTAATAGCCACTAAAAGACACCTCACCTCTTAATAAATCTGCCATTTTTTTCAATTGTAACTTAATGTGCTGAAGTGATGAATTCTGCTCAGATATTTGTGCTAATGAGACGGTGGTGCGTCTTGACATTTCGTAAAAGCTATCTGTCAAACCAGTCACATTTTGCCTTTAAAAGTGTTCTTAGTTTCCTTGTTCCTTGTTGAAATCATCACACTAAATTTGAGGTTCTTATCTTCCTGACTTTCAGGTTACACTGTGTTGCCTTAAAGAAAGTGGCCATCACCATGAATATGTCACAAAACAACATTTGTGCAAACCCAGATATCACAGTCCACACAAAACGCCTGTTTTCCATTTTCAGTGACCTTATAAACAATTTTTGTGTGTGCAGAAGGCCAAAGTGCGAACAAAAGGCAATCATTTTAGAGATACCTGCCTCAACGTGGATAGGGCACAAGTATGTCTAAAAGTTACAACGAGAATAGGGAAACCATATTTCCAGACCTATAAACCTGGAGACACAAACCCACTGGCAGAAGATAAAGAAGATCTCTGTTCTGAAAACATAAAACAAGAACTGGTGCATTTGAATGTACTAAAGGACTAAAAAAACTCCAAAGAACCATGACCATTGGAAAAGATAATGTCATGAAAAGGTTGTTTTGAAGTTTGCTGCAGTGTTTGTTAAAATGGGAGCAGAAGGGAAGGGTCTGTTTAAAACTAGGACATGTTAGTGTTTTTACAGATCAAGACATGTAGCTAATGCTGCCATCATGGCTAATCCGTGAAGCTAATATCGTGGACTGTGGACGACAGGTGTAGTGAAAGAGACCAGGCAGAGAGGAGCCTTTTCTACTGTAGACTACATACTTATAGGAATGTAAGATCTCATCCCTGGTGTCAACTGGCAGCATGAATACCATGAGTTTGGTTCCCAGCTGATGATATTAGTTATCCTATTAATGCTACCCTAAATCTCACATTTAGAGTCTAGTGCTAACGCCGGACATCACAGATTCTGAATGTGTCCTCAGATCTGTTCATTCAGGAGACACTTGATCCAAGACCACATTCTTCAGAGTAAGCTTCAACTGGAATGTGTCGTGACACTGATTCAGTGACAGTGACGTTCTTGACTTAATTACTAGTTTGGACAACTTGTGTGAGAAACATCAAACACAAATTAGTTTAATAGGTTTACATTTAATGAACACTTGAAGAAACAATAACGAGGACATAATGGAATTTGTGTCACTGACACAGTTGATTTACAATGTCACCCACATTAAGAAAGATTTGTAACACAGATAAGTCTCATCCTTATCAGTCTGTTAGGACGTTAAGATGAAACAGATTAACCATTCAGAAAGATAATGGAAATGTGACATAAGGACATGAAGGAAATGAACTGCAGGTGAACAAATGGATCTAAACCCAAACAGAGAACTGTTTACACTCACATTTATACAGTGTGAGCCTTTAACAGACACCTATTCACAAATAAAAGTGTGTATCTGTGCCTACCCAGAGAGAACCCACAATAGCCCACAATAGCACTATCAACTGTACTGACAAAACATCAATAGTGCAGCTGAAAAAGAAGTGGCGTCCCACCATCATGTTGTTGCTCCAACAAAAAGGTAACCCTGTGAACCAGCTGGATTATTGTGAGATTTGTGAGATCAAAAAACTCACTAAAATCAAGCTTGTTATGCTGAAGGCGATGCAATTTCTCATACTGCTGCATGTTCGGACCATTTATATGGCAGTATAACCTGGCTCACCGGGATCACATCAGGGAGGGCTACTGTGAGTAAACACAGTTTTACCCAGTTAAAAAAAAAGCCATGCTAATTACAATAGTTATGATAAAACATCTTCAAACCTAAAACATGGCCAGACCTGCTGCCACTTCATTGGCCCAACTACAGCCGGTCGTGACACAGATACTTTGGTTGGAGCAGTACAAGATAGATGGAATGGAAGGTAAAAGGAAGTATGTTGACTTAGGTTAGCAAAATGCTAACCTAAGATGCTTTTATTATGACACCATTTCAGTTTCACTTTTCCAGTATGGCAACATACTTAGGTAGCACATGTACTCTGCATACAGCCACAGATATACAGTCACAGGTATTCAGTCACGGGTTTACAGTCACAGGTATACAGTCCACATAATGTACAAAACATAACTGCAGTCAAATAATTGTTTATGATTTTGTTATGTTATACAGAATTTATTTGCTCTTGCAGTGTACTGAAAATCTGTTTTTTAGCTCCAAAGATGGCTCTGGCTCTGCTCTAGCCATTAAAACTTTTCTGTTTGTTCCTAGAGCTATAAAAAACAAGTGATTCAAACACTGTCGTTGCTCAATGGCAATTGCCTAAGACACCCCATTCCTGGGAAATGAATGCATGCCCTTGTTCCAAATTTAGTTTTTGCCCGCCACCATGGGCTGCTATTTGGTCTGCCATTTCTCAGGGTTGTGGGCTTCTTTAATGACTACTTTGATCCCACTCAGGTCTGGCGCTGGTGTTTACGCGACCCCAGTAAAAAAGGAAGATAGAAAAAATACCAACGTTTGGAGCTGGAGACCTCGATGCTGCGGTGTCCACTGGAGTCACCACATCACGACCCGGAGACATTGTCTTTACAGGCAGACCTCGGGTGACCACAAAGAGGTCACAGAGACTCTTTAATGTTGGAGCAGGGGATATTGTGTGGAAACTACAAAAGTAGAACTAAACACACACACTGGACATTGTTTTTGAGACATTTCCAGTCCACCTGTCCGCTCCCAATGCAGTTGTTAGTCCCACACGGTTTATTCAGGCTCAAATGAACTCAAGTATAACGTGTTCCCCATTAGGATTTCCCTTTATCGCTCCCATAAATTTCATAATGAAACTCAAACAGCCTTTTGACACAGCACATATTTTTTGTCCAGGATGGCTTTGACGCGAAGCAGCTGTTTTACGAACGTCTCTGCATCTGTAGGCCATCACTGTAAAACCCTCCGCTTGACGAGCCATTTTCCCTGAAACTTTACACGTCCAGTGATTTTGCGTTTATTATGAAAGTTATCCTGCACAGAGACTTAAAGTGAGATTTTCTTTGACTGTTTTCACTTTTCCCTCTTATCCACTTCAGCCTGGGTGAGCTCTGTAAACACATGAGTAACCTGCAGGTGCAACACGGTTTGTGAGGCAAATTGAATTCAACAGGATTATTCATCAAAACAGACAAAAATGGTGTAGACTTTGGCAGGGTAGGATTTAGACGCTGATTTTCACACACAAGACACTTTTACTGCATTTGGACCTGATCATCTGTGTGACATGGGAAAATACCTTTTATTGAAACTAAAATACATTTCTTTTATTATAGCCAGTAATTGTCTATGAGGTGTGAAAGGTTTTTATATTAATCTAGGTCATAAAATACAGTCAACGTTTCAACTTGTCGGACTGGTTTTGTCAACTTTATAAATGATGTCTCTGTATTCAAATAAGGACAGCACTGTCTCCAAAGTTCCTACACTCTGTAACTATGTTTACAGTTTTAACGACATAGTATGAAGATAAGATTTTCTGGGGAATACATTTCCTGGTGCATTCCTCTCATATACTGTAACTTAACTGTTTTTTGTTCTTCTATGAGCTGTGATTGGCTGTACAATCCCTCCCATGTAAACTAAGAGCAGTTCTAAGAGCAGTGGTTTACAGATACATTCACTTTTACGTTGATACAGAGGGTCATAGTTGTGAAATTTAATGTGCAAGTTCCTTGTGCAACGTTTGAAATTTTGTTCAAGGAAATCCTTCATATTAAAGTTTCAGTTGAGCATGCGTTCAGGGAAGTACCTCGGAATTGTTGAGCACTACTCATACTTAAAAAGAAATGGACACAAGGTACACTTTAGATATCTGTATACTGTATATTCCACTACATAATCCAAAGTATGACAACCAATTTATAAACCTAAAAAAACTTTTACAAACTCTTATCAAACCATGTGGCTTTTTTTCAATGTTTTTAAATGAACCATTGGGTGGCATAATAAATAGTTTGGACTCACTACATGCTCTTCACTGATGCCTCTCATGTTTGGAAGGAGCATGACAGATGTCTTTGTTTCCGATTGACAATAAACTACAACTTTAAGGTATAATATGTTTGTAAGAAAGTGAGATCCTAATTTGTATGTAACCCAATATCTGTATTTCACCATTTTTCCCCTTTGTTTACACAAGAGAGTGTGTTTTTCTTGGCGTGTGTAACTCAAAACCACAAAAATATGGCAAAGACAGAACACTAAGCCAAAATGAAACTGGATGGAGGAGGAGACACAGTGCTGCATATTATGTCGTTAAGAAGTTGAATTATAAAACATAGCACACATCCATTGTAGGTTTACATTTACCAGGAACTCCTCGTGAATAATTGACTACATTTATGAGCCACAGCAAAGTCAGGGGCACTTTTACACTCACTGTCAGATGTTCCAACATGTTCCAACACCAGCGTAGTCTCATTTTCATGGAGTGCACAAAGTGTGTGCCTATGCCTCTTTTTGCCTCAAGATATAAAAGAACACTTTGCTCCCAGTGCCACACAGTCTTAAAGCAAACAAAATGGAAACATAAGAAACTGCACACATCATTATTAAGTTTGATTAGGTAAGTTTACGTTTTCAGTCAAAAGCCGTGAGTGCAAACTAAAAGCTATCTTTGGTTTGTTCTCATGTGTTTTGTCATAATAACTTGTCTGTGCATCTTTACAGGTTTTGTAAGTCGTCAAACACTTTTTCCTGAGGGCATCAGCAGGACCTGCCACGTTCTGCCAAATGATAATTCCTCGTCTTTAAAATCTGTAAATCTGTACAACATAGCTCTGTAATCAAATGTACTGAATGTTCTGCAGCCATTTACTTTTTGGCACAGGCCCCGGCGGGTGTCACTTTGATGAGTACTTGCCCTATTTCCCTCTGAAACCTGGCGGCGATGAGCTCAGTTTCACCTCTGTAGCCTCATGTTGCTGTAGCTGTGAATAAATAAGACGCATCACAGTGCTTTATGGGTTCTTCGGGGAAATGTTGACAGTGCTGTTTCACTTTGACAGATGAATCTTCAAATCCTGTTTGAATATGTACATAGACCGTACATGCAGAGCCTGCACAACTGTCAAGATGACAGGTGTGTGTTTGCTTTTTTCAAATGCCGTCTTTGAAGAGTGGCAGGTGCCATACATATTTTTATATCATTTTTTACTATACTGATGTGTTTACAGGGTTTGAATGAGGAAGGCATCTAATTGCACCACAAAGAAATGGGAGCAGTTGATCACCAAAGACAAGGAGACAGGCAGCATGTTGACTCAATGACTCACAGCCTGTTTGCACTGCGCTCTTAACTAGTGTAAATGGCCAAGGAGGAAGATCCTGCAGCAAATACAGTAGGTTAATTTGAACACCAATCACAGACAAAACTTCAGTACATGTGCGCTACCAAACTTGGAGGTAAAGTTGATTTAGATTTGGAGAGATTTATGTGAGGATTTGTCCAGGTGTAAATGTCTGGTTTGGATGTGGCGCTATGCCTGGACTTGCCTGCTGTGTGCACCGTCCACGTGCGCTGGATGCCCATGTGTCAGTGGTTATGAGTCACTGCAGACAAAGTTGTTTGCTCAGGCCACGGTGACTCACTGCGTTCTTCTCTGGATGGGACCTGGACTGTCTATCTTTTCTCAGGCCTTTCGATACAGTATCTGTTTGACTCGACTGCTCCTAATAATGTCAACAGTCATCTTCAAGGGGCTACCATTTCACTAAGGATATTTGATCAACATTAGCTTTATTATACTTATCATTAGAATAGCAAAAGTTGTACACATTCATCAGTGAATGTGTACAAGAAGTGAAATAGAGACAGAGCAGGTGGTTTTCTTCTTTGAGGGCCATAGGTGTAAAATAAAACTGATTAGGTGATCTGTTCTTACCTCTTCATTTTTTCTTTATCTGCAGCACTTTCAATAAAAATTGCCTCCATGACATTGACATGGTCTGTTGTGAAATCAGTGGCGCGTCCTTGTGTCACCTGAATAATCTGTAAAAGGTCAAGGCACTTAGAGGCCCTTTACACAACACCAGATTTCACCCAGAACACAAAGATTCTGTTGCAGTTTGGCCATTTTGTTTAGGACAGCGTTCTCACTCTACAAAAGCGCAAACATTTGAGTCTGTATTAGAAGGTGTTTGCTACGGCTCCTACTCATTTGTCATCCTCAGTGAAAACTATGGCGTAACAACGGCCTGCCACATAGAAATATTGGCTAAGCAACACAAAAAGTAGAACTACCATTTCAAAAGTCAGTGTTTGAGTGCATTATTGAGAGCAGTTCTTCCTACAGGCCTGGCCAGACATACTGCAGTGTTCCCAACAGCTGAGCGTATCCGTGTGAACACAGATCACTTTGAGCACTCTACAGGGGGGTTTGGACCTGTGTAAATGGCCTCTTGAAAGTTCAATTTCAAAAGGCCTTTATCAGCTTTGTAGATGCTACTTTTCAATTATTATCCCACAGTGATTGCATTATTGTTGGTGTTGCACTTGGGAATTATAAAGATACCTTGAGTGTGAAATTTTGTTTGTATACTGCACATCATTCTTGCTTTAAACTGGTTTCAATTCCATCTACAGGCAAACAATGAAGCTGGACATTATCGCAGTAACTTTTGAACATGCGTGGGCGACTGTCTTTGACCAAGGGTTACAACCCGATGGCGACAGCGTTAACTGCGGCCTCTGATACGAACACATTACATGTATCTTATCTGTGGCCTGTAATGTTAGCAAACCAGCACATCAGCAGCGAGAGGAAAAAAAATAACCATAAACATAAATGAGTGACTGATAGCTGCACTCTGCTGAAGGATGGCCTCTAATTATCGGGTTTTATGAGCCCAGGAGCCTCAGTGAAAACATGTTCGTGCTGCGCCAGAGAGCAAGAGCCGCCTGGGAGGTCAGAGTGGCCGTGAGGAGCTCGGCTGTGTCCTCAGACCAGGTTCAGGGCCTTGACGTCAACTTAATCTGTTGGAAACAATTATAAAAACTTGTGGGTTAAGTACAGTGCAATTACTAATGTGACGCAACTACATAATGAGAACATGTTCTACATTCCTCAGGACAACGTCAGGAATGTTCAATGAAGCTGTGCCAAAAAAATCAATCAATCAATCAATCAATCAATCAATTTTTCTTTCTATCTATCGATCTATCTATTTATCTATCTATCTATCTATCTATCTATCTATCTATCTATCTATCTATCTATCTATCTATCTATCTATCTATCTATCTATCTATCTATCTATCAAACAATCAATTAACCATTATTCAAATACCACCTTATTGAGCAAGGGCATTTGCATAATCCAAGATAAACATTAACAAAATAAAGACAGGAGTATTATAAGCCTGGGTCCAGTTGCTGCAACAGAACAGATGAGATGTTTCCACAGTTTAATGTAGAAAAAACATTGCACACAACACATATCTGTGGTCTCTTACTAGATACCAAGTGAGAAATACCCAGGAAGAGCACTTCTGCCTGACAGCAAGAAGGTTGTGGGTTCAATCCCCAGGCCGGCCTCCAACAGTCTTTCAGTGTGGAGTCTGCATGTCCTCCTTTATATAGCACATTTAAAAGAACTGCACAAACGTGTGCCCCCAGTTGTCTGTCATTGTCTGTCTCTACGTGTTAGCCCTGCGACTAACAGGCCATTGTCCGGGCCCAAAACTACTGGGATCGGCTTCAGCCCCAGTGACCCCTGATGGGACTAAGTGGAAGAAGATAAATAAATGAGAAAGAAATCTAATTAAATTCAATATCATTTTATTAATATAACCCAGTATCACTGGTCTCAAAGGGCTGAACAAAAAACAAAAGGCAGCAAATAGACAAACAGGCTAAAGAAGGGTAAGGAAAAAGAGAAACCTCAGGGAGGATCACCTGGTAGAGTAACCGGAGAAAGTAAAATTTGATTCCCAGCTCAAGTTTGGTTTCCTCCATGTCATCCCCTCTTTCTCTTCTCTTTGTTTCTTGTCCAGCTACATTCGAACAAATAAAGGCAAATTCTCCAAAACATTGATGTCCACTCTTTTATTTCCAAGAATGACGCCTCAGTCCTTAGAGCAGGTTCCCTTTGGCTTGACACCTGCAGAGTTCTGTCTCTCCTCCCACATGTTCCTGCTCTTACCAATAGACACAAATGAGCTCCAATAAATTATAATATAAAGTAGAAAATAAATTATAAATATGTGTCTCACCATTTTGCAAGACTTTTAAACCCTAACCATATTTACATTATGACGTATGAGATTTACACAATAAAAAGGGGCAAAAAAAAAGTTTCAAACCTAATATAGTGGCCCAAGAGGGACAGTTTCAGCTTCAAATCCCACACAAGAGAAAGTCACTTCCAAAAAGTCATTAGTCTCCTTTATAATGATTCCTTTATAATGCTTCTAAATTAGGATAATATCATGAGTTGACAAAAATACAGACACATTCCCTTAAAGACAACACACCGTTTTGACTAATGTGACATGACAGAAATGAATCCTGGGAGAATTCCTCTTGTCAGCTCCTCCTTGACCCCCTATGTATATCAAGTTTCACCTGCTCCCGTGTGAATAAACCCGTCAGCATCACAGACACTAATGAGAATCCCTTTAAATGTCTGAAATATTTGAGATGCTCCTTCAGACAAAAGCAGTAAAAACACAACTGCTGAGTGGGGACCCCTGTGAGAGTCTTGTGGCCTTTTGGTCAACCAGAAAGTGGAAAGGGTTAATCCAGGTTTAGCCCGAACTCACTCAGCAGCTCCTTTGCAGCGCAGTGATAAACACAAGTACCACAAAGGCTTCTGCTCTCACCTGGAGACAGCACTTTGCCCCAGGCCTGACCCTGAAGCTGATGACAGACGTGACACGACTCCACTCTGCCACAGGGATGCACTGGAGAAACAGAAGCAGAGGAAGCTGTAAAGATAAGACCCTTTTAGCAAGAGTTTTATATATATATATATACACACACATATATATAATAAAATGCATTTGGACATTTAAACTGCAAAACTTTTTAATGAGAACTACTTTTCAGAGTTCCCTCACAGCAGTGTTTTATTCAAATACAAACTGGACGTTCTGTGTCAATTTGAGTGATCAAGGGTAGCAGTATTTATTTAAAAATGATTTAACATTGCAATGGGGTAGGCCTTCCAATTGATTTAGCAGTAAAGTCCCCTCAATAACACCAATTGGTAAATTTGTCCCTTTACATGGAACATATTTCTGAATGTGTCGAACCACCTCTGTTTTTGGTGTGAGGCTGTGCAGGTTAGTTTGTTGTAAATACCTGCATCTGATACCTCCCAAGAATTAAAGTGAAGTAGATAGTAACTTGTGATATTAAAGGTCTCTATTCTACCATCTTATTATACAGAGACAGTAACTTGACATGAAACAAGTAGAAGGGAATGGTATAATGGAAATCAACCCAAACAAGAAGTTGAAACCAGGTGAGCCCCCAAAGCATGCTATACCTCCACCACATCAATCTCCTGCACACAGACCTTCTTCTTCCAAACTACGCATTATGTGTCTCTATTTAATTGGGACTGTCCATTGTCCTCACAAATATCTGTAAAAACATTACTGTCCCCATTTGACCAAAAATCACTGAAGCAAACTTTAAAACAATTGTCCGTAGACTTTTTTCAATTAATAATTTGCCATAGCATGGTATTTACCAATCAATAAATACATTCAATCCAAGGCAGTAGGTTTGTTGGGAATAGTGTACTTCTTAGATAGGGCATCGACTTATGTTCTAAAAACCTTGTGAGGACATAATCTTTTCAAAAGGTTATGGTTCAGTACTATTCAAATGCATTTGTTTTAAAGCAAACATCTTAACGAAGCATAAATGAGTGTCCATACAGTGGTGTGAAAAGTTTTCAAATGAAACAATGTGTGCTTTTGTTGTCAAACTAAAATGGCAGAACTGGTTTTTACACAAGCATGAATTGTGTAGGAAGTATTTGGCAGTGCAAATGCCTGCAAATGATCCTTAAAACTGGAAAGTCACAGCTCAATGTAGAAAAACAAACGTTATCACTTAATCACTTTATATTTACCAGTCGGCAATTTTCTGATAAATTGTCTTTTCTCCGCTTTACATTTATAACTGATAATATCTCTGGTATTGTTTAAAGTAAATGCAGAGTTCAATCATGTCAAAGCTGTTTGCAAAGCAGTGGGCGTTCACATCAGCTCTGCAGCCATTTCTTTTTGCCATTCCACTCTTATCTCATTGATAACGTGAAGCTGAATCACCAGTGTAAAGGTGTTGGAGCCTTGTCAACGTTAATATTTCCACTTGTGACTAATGCTAATACTATAGGTTATGCATACACCCATGGGTTGATAGCAGCTTGTCCACCTCAGACTCATGTTTGGGTGATACCTATAAATCAACCATAGACATGTTGGTATAGTGGATAATGCGTAGCGTAGGTGTGTTTTGTGTTGAACAGGCTTATAAAACACTATTACTACATTCCATTGTTTACCTGCCTGCTCTGGGCTGCTCATCTTCTGCCACACCCTCACTGTTTTTATGGCATCTTACAACTCAATTTTTTCTTTGAAGTTTAGTAATAAAGTTGTTTGCGGAATCCATATTTTATCATATTTACGTCTGTCCCTGGCAGACGGCACGCTCGGGTTACAACAGGTGAATGATCCGGTTTTTAATGATGTGAATCGATGAGAAGGCACAATGTTGTGAAAGATATGAGGTCTTAATAGAGCTTACAAAAGGTAATCTGTGGCTGCACAAAAGACAATGTGTCTAATTTTAATTACAATATACATGAAAAAGTCTTCATGGGCCAGATGTTTGTCAAAATACTGTATTTGGCTTGTGAGAAGCCTTTCTTAGAAGAAAAACACCTCTAATGTGTTCCTTTGACTGTACAATAGTGCTATAACCCTAACAACCACTTGCTTCCACAAAAAACATCCCTCAAAAACGAATGTGTTATAGAGGCATTACCACTCTTCATCCACTTCAAAAACACTATAGTGACCTTTCCTACTGTTATTTTAGTAAAAGCTAAAACTGGACCAAGTTGCCCCACACCAGAAATCTAAGTTACTTTAAGCTCATTAAACATGGTCAATACAAATGTACATGAGCTTTAAGTCAGAGTGGGAGCTCCCTTAGAGACAGTGCGAGGATGCCTTCTGGACACCTTCCTGGAGTTCCAGACATGTCTATCGGCTGGCCTGGGACTGCCTTGGTATTCCCTCGGAGGAGCTGGTCAGAGTGTCTAGGGAGAAAGGAAGTCTAGGCGTCTCTGCTTAGACTGCTGCCCCTGCGACTCGGCCCCTGATAAGTGGAAGAAGATGGCTGGGTAGAAGAGAAATACATTTTTAGCATTGAATGACTGTGTTTTATAACAGTTAGTGCACAAAGTTAAATATGGCAATTACTGTGTTTTATATTGATTTAAGTGGGTTTTATTCAGGTTTTAGATCTTTGTAGCAAGATAAATACCAATATGTAGTCCACTTTACAGCTTCTAAATGACATACAAAGCAAAAAAAATGTATCATTGTGCCAAGCCTTTGCACTTTAAACATGAAAATGAATGCTATACATTTAACTTTGATGAATGGGATGGATCCAGAATGCACCTCATGTAAATACAGCGTATTATCTATCAATGTTTTGTCCTCATTACATCACAGAGCAATAAAACAGTAATAAAACTAGCTCAAACTTTCTGGACCTGACCTGCCTGTAAATTGTTACTTGAACCTTTTTAGGTATTTATAACAGCACACCATAAAGTATGCACTTGTGTTGACAGAGAATGATAAATAAAACTCCACTGACTCCACTTTGTCTGTCATTATCAGAGAGTCTGATAAAATCCCATCCCAGTCCTGGAGAAATGTTACTATTTAACATTTATGACAATCTGTGAGAGTGAGGAAATAAAAAAGTTTACAGCATCAAAAAAAAAGGCTACTTGGATTTGGAAACCATAGTTTTCATTGTTTTGTTTAATTTTTTTTATTGAAATCCAGGAGGCAGGTTGAGGTGGTGGATGGGAGTTCATATCTCAACATGTTTCAGTGATTTACCAAAAAAGTGACTTTAAGGTTGTTCTGGTGGTTCTTCTTTAAATGTGCTTTAACTGAGTTTGTTTGTTATAATCAAGACCGCACTAACCGAGGCTGAGTCAAGACCACGATCATTCATTCATTCATTCATTCATTTTCTACCGCTTTGTCCCGTTAGCGGTCGCGGGTGACTGGAGCCTATCCCAGCAGCTTTGGGCCTGAGGCGGGGTACACCCTGGACAGTGACCAGTTAGTCGCAGGGCTGACATTTAGAGACAGACAGAGACATACAACCATTCTCGCTGACATTAATTCACTAGGGACACTTTAGAGTTGTCAATTAACCTGTACATACATGTCTTTGATCAGTGGGAGGAAGCCGGAGTCCCCGGAGAGAACCCACAGTAACACGTGGAGGACATGCAGACTCCTCACAGAAAGACCGGAGTCGGCCGAGAATGTTTGAGTCGGCCGGGTTTTGAACTCACAACCTTCTTGCTGTAAGGCAGGAGTGCTAACCACTCTGCCACGTGCACCCACATGAAAGATCAAAACCCAGTCAAGAACAAAACCTGCAATGATACATTATTGATAAAAAATACGGGCAGTCCGAGTCAGGTTTTTGTTCAATTGAGCGACTCATGGAGGGTTAGTATTTTATAATGGAAACAGCATTAGAGCAAAAAAAAGAGTTTCAGACCCAAACAAGACCAGGACCAGTCTCGAGTCCTAAATCACTAATAATCACATTACAAACTGAGCACTGCTGGAGGAGAAGCACATATGTTTCTTATTAAGCACATGTCAAGTTCATGAAGTTTATTTTGTTTACTTTTTTGTTGTTGCAATCCCCATCAAATCCAGTTTCCACTGGGTTTGTTCAAAGTCATTAGCATGTCCCTGTAGGGCTACCATAGCTCTTCATGTGCTCTAGAAAGGAAGAGTGTGAGTTGTGGAATTGCAGTCCCCACTTTTACAAATTGATGCCAACTCAGGCAAAAAAACTCTTTGATTATTAAATTACTCTACATTAAACAAATCTGTTTTTTGTGATAAGTCTTTATCTAATATTTTGGACTATTTATGTGTCTGAATGGACACTTAAGTACAAGTGAACATAACTAAGACTCATGTTTGTCCTGTGTGTTTATATTTTTACACGTCCTTGTTTCTGGAACCATGACTGTGACATACTGCATTCGACTTTACACGTTTGAGGTTGTTGTGTGTTGATGTGTGTTGTTTGAAGAGGCATCAACTCTTCGACTTCCTTTAGTTCACCAAATTATGTCTGTTTCATGACCTGGCACATGTTTGCACAGAGTCAACTGAAGTGTCAGGGGTGTTTACTTTACAAAAGGCTTTAAGGCTCTTCTAAAATATCACACATCCGGCTTTGAGATTAGTGACCAGGGATAAAAATGTGACAGAGAAATCTATTTCTGAAACAAACTTTGCAGCCGGCCTGTAAATGGGAGTGCTTAAACACACACCTGCGCGATGCACCTGTGCAGGGTCACTCTCAAAAGGCCTGATAACGCAGTGAAAGAACTTGACATTTGTTTTCCTAATCACCTGTGACACCTCCTTTCTGTTTGTGTAGAGCGAGAAGTATCACACAGTTCAACAAAGGGCCCATTTACTCCAGGTCCTTATTTGTCCAACGATGTTTCTCCGCAGCTCCCTGAAACCACAGGCTCATTATTTCAACCTCTGTAATGTTAGCTTTTAAATCCACATCGGCACACTCGTTCGGTTAGCGATGGTAAATATTTATGTGGTGAAAATGAACATGCCGGCAAACAGACATCAGAGAGTGTTTAATCTGCCGTTTGTTGGAATTTCCTTGTGTATATTTAATTGGTATGCAACTATTTTGTAGTTTATGCTTGGGATCACGGAGAAGCTAGTTTAAATTAATGCATTACGGCTTCTTTTATTGCTAAATTATATATGTTTTTACATTCAAAGTAATCCTTAATGGACTAATGAATATGTAAAGAGATAAAGGACTATATGTTGTTGAAAGGAATGTCAGGGATTTATGAAGAAGCATATGTTAGAATAAACAAAAACAAAATAAAAAACAAGTCTAAGGAACTGTAGCTAAATATCATTCTCAGAACACTTATGAGTCTTTGAAATAAAGATTTGTTTTAAAGGCTATTTGTTAACAAACAGTGGTTTTTTTGTCTTTGTATATTATTTGTAATCTTGTTTGGAAAGATGTTATAAGATGTTGTAAAAAAGCCACGCAGGTTTGGGGTTATATACTCAATGTCATTCTCTTCTCTCTAACCCTGTTTCTTGTCTCTATTACTGTATGTATCAACTGAAAGCTTAAACATACCAAGAGCTGATGACAAGAAGATACATTGGAAAAGATAAAGATGGATATAAAAGTCCAGTCTTAGACCAAACTCATAGACGGGTTGGTGTTTGGTGAAGGTTGCAAAGACAGGTCGATCATGTGCCGCTCTTAAAGGTCTTGCCGTGTTTCAGGTTTGAAGATGGTACTGTGGAGTCAAGCTAGTGTAGAAATACGTTTATTTATATTGCACATTTTACAAACCAAACAACTCCAAAATGCTGTACAGAACAATAAATTACCATAGCAATAACTAAATCTAAGGTTCACACCTGAGATGAGATCGAGACCTTAAAAAAAGGTGATCTTTTCGGTTTTGTTAACTCTTTAGAGAGATGTTGCTTCTTTGTTTCATACAAGAGTAGTTTGTAAATTGTTATAAATATAAAAATAATAGTTTTTGTACAAAGCATGTCAACTGTTTTATTTTCCCTTTGACCCCCCTTGATCCTTCATGTGAACCTCTTCATGTAAACTTGCTCTAATAACTTTCGGCTGTTGTCTTCATGCCCCTCCCCCCTCGGGACTGCTCTGGTTGCCTGCAGATAGACGACCCGAGGCTTCTGGTTAAATCCTCAGTCCAGACGTCTGCTCTGCTCAGCCTCATCAGGAGTCCCGCGCTGATTACTGCTTTATTCCCCTCTTTATTGTTGCATTGTAAGGGCCTGTACTCATTGTCAGGGGCCTCATTGCTGAGTGCTGTGTGGGCACCGGGACCAGGGGCTGCTCACCTCTTTAATGCAGCCACAGGAGAGTCTATTAGATCAAGCAGAACAATGTGAGCTGCCATTTACTTTCATTATAGTCTCAGACAGTGACCATACTCATTTTTCCAAATCCACAGTCTGACTTTTACAGTTTTATGACAATGTGTCTGTTTGAGGCTGTGCTGTGGAAAGAGCTGTGTTTGTGTTGGAGCCCCCACAATGTCCCTGCAGGATGCTCTATGTAAACCTGGGACCTCAGATCCCCCCATGATGCTCTGTGTTTTGTTCTGGCTCTTGTTTCAGGGCCATTGTTTCGGCTAACTAATCAAAAGTGCAGCCCGTTATCAGATCGGGGAACGTTTTAGAGTCTGCTGGCAGCCCGAGCGGCTGACTGACCTCTTCAAGCACGCAACCTGCTCCGGAGAGAACAATTACAGGCCACAGGAGACAAAAGTGTGTGTTGCTAATGTCTTTTTTGACATGTGACAGTTTAGCGCTCACCTGTATTTACAAACTGCCACAAAGGACTCAATGGATAATCATGACTGTATCTCATTTACCCACTCTTATTTAAAAACTGGAGGCATGTCACTATATCATTGAGTCAAATATAAGTTCTTTATTGGACAGCACTGTAAATGCCATACTTAGCAACATAAGCTAATGTTACTGACATTCAGAAAACTTGGAGGTTTTTTGTTTTAGCAGTTTTAGTAATATGATATGCTCTGTTAAAAATGTATTGTCTCTGCATGTCTTTTTGTGATCTAAAATAATACAGAGATGAAAAAAAGAAAAAGAAACAGAAAAAAACACAATACTAAAAAAGTAAGAAAAACAGTAATGAATAAAATTGGACATAAACAAGGGGTCTCTGAAAGTTCTCAGTCATCCAGGTCATCTTGAAGAAAGGTTTTCAAGGTAAACTTACGACTCACCTGAGCCTTAACGACTCCCACATCAGAAGTCACGATGCCGTTTCATGATAACAACTATGAGACACGAACAGCCTGGTCCCGTCAGGTTTAGTTTCAGGTCAAACCCGTCCCTCTAGAGATAAAGCTCAGCTCTCTTACCAGTTGAACTCACAATTGAAAAAGTCTCTTGGGATAAAAGACCAAATGTCTTTACCTTGAAAACCTAGTCCAGATTCTATTGCATAAATATTTTCCACATAAACAAGGAAGGAAAATACAATTAAATGTTTGCTTTAGTTGATTAATTGTGATCTGAAAATTGAAATGTATTTTATATTAATTAAACTGTCTGCTTCAATAAACTCCAAGAAGAATTGTAGGTCCAGCATATAACTAGATTTTTCCATTGTCTCTGGACTCCTCAAAATCATTTTAAGAGTTGTGAGTGATATTTTGCTAATTGCATAAAAACTCTGGGCCTGTAGGAGACAGGGGCAGACATTATCCTTAAACTGGGAACAGGAACAATTTTCTGAATGACTTCAATGGATCTAGCCACTACAGCATACATCTTTATTTATGTCTGTGTGAGAGTTGACAGTGTCAGTCTGAATAAACGTGTGTCACAGTAGCTTTAGGTTTACTCTTACTCTTTAATGTGTGGTTGTTAAAATAGGAATAAGACCACCCTAATCCACTGTAGTTTGAACTTCTTCCTAATAAACTATAACTGCTCTTGGGAATAGAAAAAGTACTTGAGGATCTGAAAAGTAAAAATTTGGATCTGGGTTTAAGTTGAACCTATCCTTAAAATAAAAAGCAATTCCTTCATTTCCATTTACCTCTCTATAATCCATAGACCTTTCCTCTGCCTGGATTAATAGAAAACCTGGGAAAATGTTTTGAAAACAGGATAAATAGTTAGCAGAACTTGTAACTCAAGCCTGTGCTGTAACATTATAACGAAGGTGTTGGAGATAAAGACAGTCACTAGAGGGATGTGCGCAGAGGCTCAGGTAACTACAGCTCCCCCTGAATCCCAGCGGATCATGACGTGGACTCGAGCTGCGTCTATTGTCTGTCTGCATTGTGTTACATGGGAATGAGGACGGCAGGAAAAGCTGGCATTGTTGCTCTTGTGAGCTCCTGTATTATCACCTCAGCGCTGGTGCGTCCGCATGCTCCAACACCAGAGCCACATTGACATCATGTGGAAGACAGGCTCGCCACTTCAAAAGGCCGACACAGCCGCACAAAGCAAATAGCAGGGGCAGGCAAATTAGAAGGGGGACACGGGTAGCTCTTTAGAGGCACAGAAAGCCCATCACAGGAACCTTTAATCTCCAAAAACACAGCCGAGCACCAGGAGGAAGTGACATCACACGACGGCTGTAAGAGTAAAGTGGTGTTTTTGTGTAACATAAATCTAAATGTATCTTTGACCTGGATGGTCCTGTCCTCAACCTGAAGAAGGTCATGTCCCGGGACATTATGAGTGTCACAATGAACAAATTCTTTGATGTATTATATTTATTGTGTGGCTACTCCAGGCTTTTTGTTCTTTCTGTTATTTTTGGTACAATACATTTTGGTCAGGGATCCATTTAAACTAATCTGAAGTCCATTGTGTGTCTGTTTCTGTGTCTTACCACACTATCCTCACCAAAGACACTCAAACAACAGAATTATCAGAAGTTGATCCTTCGAAGTAATATTATGGATGGACTTGTTGATAGACTGGCACTTGCTACACATGCATACATATTTTTTTTACAAATAAAATACTTTGTCCCTACGGCATCACCACTAAAAATGCTAATTTCAACAAAAGTACAGTGGACATAGAAAGTGATGATTTATTTATTCTTAATTATTCTCTGTTATTTGTTGACTTTGATACCAACAATGTTAAGAACCAACAAAACAAAACTGCCAAGAATTCAGTTTTGTTAGTTTTTATTGTAAACCATGAACACAAATATATAATTTGTATTATTTTGTAATATTTTATGATTGTGTAAAAGTTTAAGGGTGTTTTTCCGCCAATGTTGTTTCTTAGAAGGTTGGGGGTTTGATTCCTGCTACATTTCATCCCTTCTTGTTTCGTGTCTAACTGTTCCTGTACTTTGGTTAAAAAAATTGTGTAACATAAACTATATTCTTAAAATACTGATTCTTACTTTATTTGGATGATTTTGTGATACTACTTTATAATACTGATATTACCTGTTATTACCTGTTAGCCTGGCCAGCCAGACTGCTTTCTCATTATATTACAGAGATATCAGTCTGAGATAGCGGGATTTTAACAAGATTTAAGGCAGGACCATGGGCGGATCTAATGTTTGCTGAGTAAACCAATCAGAAACAACAAATGTGACGTAAGGAAGGCAACCGTCCAATTCCAGTTGTCAACAAACCACAGCGTATACAGGGAAGCTTTTAAAGACATGTGCAGGTGTTTAAGAACAGAAGCAAGCGCAGTATCAAACAATTGCTCTGATGTGGCAGACATCTTGACTGTTTTGGTTAAAAAATTATGCATTACACTGGCTGGCCAGGCTAATCATCTTTAGCAAATAATAAATAAATACAGTAGATCCCTGGTAGAACTCCAGACATCTCGGTCCAGAAAAGTCCTGTTTATAAGTTTATATATACTCTTCTAATTCCTATGCTCCCATTTTAATGCTTACGCACGTACTGTGTTCTTTCCTTAAAAAGCTATGGACAGGTGTTTTAAATTAGCATATGTACTTTAACACTCAAACAATGCATCTGGTTTAGTCCATTGTATTTGTGTTGTCCATACTAAATAAAATAAAAAAATAAATAAAAGTAAGGTTATTTGTCATCTCAATTCTTTTTTTTCTTTCTCTACATTTGCTGATTTAGCTGAATATTCTCTTATTAATGAATGAATGAAACTTTTTATTCCCCCTGAGGGGAATTTGTCCTGCACCAAGACCATCACAGGAGTGTCATTAGGTCAAGTACAATGTAAAACGCAGAGTCCCAAGAAGAATAAAAACATTATCTGAGTTGATTGAGCAGCTGAATACTTCTTGAAACTTAAACTTAAACAAAGTTGTGTGAGAGGAGCAATTAACATAGATTTATAGGTACATATTTATTTAAACCAGAAAGCAAGCAGGCAATTTACCTCCCAAATGTTAAGTCCAGCCTTTCTTTAAAGAGCCCCAAAGACTTTACAACACAAGTAAAGGTCAACAAACGCCTCGTCTCGTGTCCATTCATAATCATTATCACAGAATACACTATAACACAATCTCTTTTTTTTATAAAGACCTCCCTTTGTGTCCTTCACTTAAAGTTGTCCCAAACTGTCTGTGAAATAAAAGCTATCATTAGTGATTTATCGCGGTTAAATGTCAGGCCTGTCCCATTCGGCTCAGCTTAGTCCCCTCTACCCCCCCATCCCCCCCACCCTCAACAGCCTGTAATTGCAGAGTTTTTAAGCAGCCCTGGAGATGTATTGTAGATTAGCCGTCCAGCTTAACGCAGTTGAGGCTTCTCCTTCAGGCGTCACGTCCCGCAGTCTCGCATTTCAAGTTTGTAATTCAAAAACACATTAAGAGCAGACATTCAATTTGTAATTAGCCATCCAAGGAATGGTCTGAACTTAGTTTTTCATTGCGTATCAGAGTCACTGTGAAGTAGCTTTGAGCCGGAAGAGTCGTGGTGCCCCGGCCTCATAAAGGTCCGTTTGGGGGATAATAGTCGTAGAGGTGATTAGTGGTCGCAGCTTTTAGTGAAGGCAAACTCTTTAATTACAGAAAACACCAATGGAGCTAAATACTCATACTCAATACCCCCCTCTTTTCTGGTCTCAATAACACCAAACGCTTAGTGCTGTAGCCCTCAGGTAACACAAACCCATCAGGAATAACAAAAGAACTATAGACTGCATTTCTTAAGTTAGAAATACATTGGGGCAATGTAGATACAGACAGGGCTTTGTGGTCGACTTCACAACAATGTGAGAGTTAGTGCTGAGTCAGAGTGAAACAACAAGAATTTCCAAGAAACAGCTCTGTGTTCTTCAT
This sequence comes from Neodontobutis hainanensis, assembly GCA_024349245.1. Classification (NCBI taxonomy): domain Eukaryota; kingdom Metazoa; phylum Chordata; class Actinopteri; order Gobiiformes; family Odontobutidae; genus Neodontobutis; species Neodontobutis hainanensis. Next base: position 695,450 of record JALDNG010000078.1, on the reverse strand, counting down.
TGATTAGCATCCTGAGTTAACCAAAATGCGGAAGAGCTTGTTTTTATTTCAACTCATCCTGGCACTGCAACGGCGGCAGTGGCTTACTTTGATTAATCCCATTAACTCAAACAATCAAAAATGCATTACTGTCTTAAACAACATCGGCCTTTCAACAAAAAAGCAGCCCAGACCAATCTTTCTTTAACAAAAGATTAAGACGAAAGAGAGTCCAGCTGCAGATCCTCAAGGCAGATCCAGAGCCAAAAGACAGGTCAGCTTTAGTCTTTAACCTTGGAGGAGGCCGAGTTGGACATCTCAGGTTGCATGAAGGACTCGGCAGGAGAAAAGTATAGGCTTTTAAAAGCACACAAGGCAACCTAATAATTGAGTTTTAAACAGTCACACAGATTTTAAGCAGTCAATTATAGGGTATTTATCTAAGAAATACACAGCTTGGATTTGTGAAAGAGAAAAAAAGTACGCTGTATCATGTCTACCTTTTAGATTTTTTCAGATTATTATGGATTCTTAAGATAATTGGATAATTCCCAAGCAGTTGTTACCTGACGGCCTCTGATACAAACTGAACTGAAGGCACACACATTATCCACACATCATCATAAAGACAAACATCCATGATTATAAATTTATTTCATACTGTCATGACACATTTACTCCTCTTTTTTTCATGTTTTCCTTAAGTAAGAAAGTGTAATTAGGGCCCCCCTCCCCAAATGGTACCCAAGGCAATCTTCTTCTTTGCTTATCACACAGCTACAATACAATTTAGATTGACTATGTAGATAAGTTAGTTGTGTTGGCACTAAAACACTCCTGGTTATTGTGAGTGGAAGTTACCTGGGCACCATAAAAAGTAAGGATGGGCAAATAAATGCAAAAAAAAAGTACCATATTAATGAAAATGACATGTGACTGGGTCAAAAATGAACAAATAGATTGTCGCTGTGGTATTATTGAAAATGATTTGATGCTTTTAGCCCGACACAAACAATAAAGAGAGATCGTTTGTTATCAACTGTCCACAGCGCTCTGGCAATTTAGAAACATTAAACTTTTAAACCTTCCTTGTTTGTTTGTTGAAGAGAAAACCTTGCAATTATACCTTCATATCTAGTTAATTATTCCTGATTTTAGCTTGTGACAGCATGAAATCTGGTCTTTAAAAAGATTCTGGACCTTGCATCTGGTGTAAAACTATACACCTATATGACAACCATAGCCATTTGCAAAATTCATCTTGTTTTCTTGTCTCAAGCTTTTTCAAAAATATGTTGTTAAGGTGTTCTCCAGGCTTTGTTATCAAGGATTTTAATAGATGAGAATTTTCAGTTCTGAATGGGAGCTTTGGCCAATCACAGCTGGCTTCAGGAAAAAGGAGCGCTCCCATTGGACGTACTGGCTGCTGATTAAAACAGAGAAAGTGCAGCCTATGTTCAGCTCTAAATGTGTCTTTAAACACAGAAAAATTACACAAAAAAACAGGAAAATATAAACAGGGAAAAGGGATTTAATGGTAAACAGGGATAAATATTGGTTTCAATCCCGGAATGTTTAATAAGGAGGAGATAATTGTTTTTGCTTTTTTCGGACTCTGAAGTTGGAGCTAAATGTTTATGGTAAGCTCTAAACTTCAGTTTGATGTAATGTTAGTATTTTGTGGAGAAAAAAAAGTGTCTTGTACTTTTTTGATTAAAGAAAAGCAGGAGAGGGGCTGCTGTTGGAGGTGAGTAGCGTCTAAAACAGTCAGGAAAGAAAATCGAGTAGTACCACTTGAAGCTACAAGGTCAAAATGTGCACACAGCTCATGTTGTTGAGACAGCACTGTGATCATTTTAACACTAAAATGTCTTATTGGAAAAAAAGAGAGTAGTGCAGCTGTAGCCTGAGATTTGAAGATTCATATAAACAGAACAATTTTCTGATAGTTGAGGCTCTGCAGAAATAAAAAGGAAAAGATGCAAGTCATGAATACAATACCTGGAATATTCTGAACGACGTGCACATGAGCGGAGAGAGTGCACGTGATGTAAGTGGCAGCAGCTTATATGACTCAGTAAATGAGCGCCAGAGGGTGTGCCGTCCAGTTTATTCCATCAAACCCTGTTCACAGTTAACATCATTTACACCAAATCAGATTTAGTTTCATGTGTAAGAGAGAGATCCGAGAGAGATTCTATATGGTCTGCAAAGGCCACAGAAACAATGCAGTGAAACAAGAACAGGTGCTGGTTTAAACGCCTTCACATTGCTTTCTTGTATTTGATGTAGTTAAAAAGTATAGCCTGATGGGTTTCCGTGACAACTGGATGCCTACAATACATGTGTGGCATTAGATAAGATAAGCCACAAGAAAAGACCCATGTTTCTTTGTTATAAAAAGTCTTGGCTCGGGTCCATCTCCAATCTGCAGCTGCTGATTAGATTAAACTCTGGCACGTTCCCAAATTCAACAAAATCGATAAGAAATGCTTTATTAATTATTTCTTAGCGATAAGGCCTCGACTTTTGCAAACAGTGACTGAACGTGAGGGCTTGAAAAACAAAAGCCAGGAGTGGACCGGGCTGCACCTCGAGGCCCTCGCACGTACGACATGTGCTAATCGCCCCTGGTCTCTATCACACCTTAACCCTTCCCACAACAATGAGTGTTTCAAAGCCCGAAATACTCGTCTCTGAAGGACAGCACGCCATCACGGACAAGTCACAGCGCATATCACCCGCAATTATCGCATTAATATACCCAGTCGTGTTCCCCATTAAAATATCTCTTTGATGAATGTAGGATGAGTAATATTATAAGATGCCGTGTGTAGTCTTGTTCGTTTGGCTGACTTTCTAATGCAGGGAATAAAATGTTCTTTGACTGTAGTTTTAAAAATCCAAACAGAGCAACAAGCCCTTACTGTGGGCTTTAAGCGTATTAACGTGTGAAGAACCTGGAAAAAAAAGTACTTTTCACTTTCACTCAGTGACATTCAGCATGCCTCAGCGGGTGTATTGTCAAGAAAATGCAATCTGATCAGGAAAAACACATTTAGCTGTGTTTATCTTTTAGCAATGGCAGTTTTATTGCATACGAATTCAAACAGATCAAATGTCTTGCCTAACTCACAACTTGGCATTACTCTATTCGTTCTCAGCGCAGCCAAAGGTATATTGCCAATGTACATTTTTTTTGCTAACCACATGAAGGCCTCAAACCTTTGTCTTTTCCTCATAGCATCCAATTTACTTATGTTGGTTTTCAGTAGATAAATTAACTGGATTAAATGTTACTTACATTTGCGTAATCATGCTGCTGGAGGCATGTTCTGTCACTGCCTAATATTGGCCTCCGATCAAAAAAAAAAAAAAGAAAAAAAAGTCTGTCTTCCCCAGGGCAAGTCATAATGCTATATGTTACTATCACTGGCTGTTTGCTGCATTGAGGTCCTAAAAGTCTATATTGTTCAAGTTTGTCAACAGCTAACATCAAAGGCTCACTCTCGTCCAAATAAAGTACTTTAGTTTTAAACATTATTTTTTTAATGTATAAATTATTAAATGCTGGACACCATTATTAAAGTCAAATACAATTTCAGAGAATGGTTCCTGACGGTCTTTTCCGGTCTGTAACAGTCACAGGGTTGACATAAATGATGCGTGTTGGTGTTAAATGTTAAAGCAATAGACCAAATTTATTACTCTTCCACAGCACTGGAAACATCTTCCTTCGTTGTCTCACTTTGTCCCACACAGACTCATTGTTCCACTTTTGGTGTAGATTTTAGACAGATCTTCTTGTAAACTCTCTGCATAGGTTTTTAGATCTGGTCCTGAGCATGTCCATGTTCCTGCTAATGGGTCAAATGAGGTGACGGAACCTGCAGAACTTTCTGGAAACAGGAGTTACCTATGTGCTTTCCTCACCTGTTGCACAACGTGTTGCATAAAAATACCTAATGCTGCCGTCAAAAAAACTTTGGCATTCATCAACATCTAATTAGAAGCCCAGCTCATTACAGTAGGTACAGTGTTTTTATGTCGTTACACCTGTTTCACAGAAAGCACTGTGTGTCCTGCTCGTTTTGTTGGAAGAACTAGAAACACTTTCAACTCGCAGTGAACGCCTCCACGCAATAAAACTTCCAAAGTGGACAATGAAACTCTGTTGAGTTGTTAAATATTTTATAGTGAAATACCCCTGCCTGTTTTGTTTCAGTTCTGTACTCATACGAGCCAGTCAAACATTTACTGACCCTAAAAATAACTGTTTTGGCCTATTGTATAATTACATGGCACGAGGAGCGCGACGGTAGCGTGAAATGCGATGCCCTTTTTGTGTGTGTTTGTGGAGGGAAGGGGTTGCGGAAAGAGGAGGGAGTTGGGGCGGGGGAGGCTCGCTACAATATAATTAAAATAGGATGGCCTTCGCATGGCTCAACATGTTATTGTCTTTTCAACCTCAAAAAGACTGAATGTAAAAATAGGCAAGTGCAACTGTTTTCTCTATGTTGCTCCGCTTTACAGAGATTCAATAAAAGAATGTTGCTTTGGCATCTTATGAAATACACAGTGCGTGACTCTGTTAGAAATCATAATGTAATAGACTTGTGAGAAAAATAAGACCTAAAGGCATAAAGGCAAGCTTGGGCCAATCATGTGATTGTATACAGGGTCAGCTCCAATCTGAATAAGGTTTGAACCTGTTGATCATTAGAATCCACTGCTTTCACAGCAAAACAGAAAAGACAACAGGGATGACAAATAAATATTGGAAATGCTCATTAGTTCCCAAAAGGGTTCACACCATTCAGAGTGACCAGATTCAGGTAACTCTCAAGTTCATTTTGAGGTAATGCATTATGATGTAGTGCATTAGTTAAATTTATATTTTACAATAAGATAAACCTTATTCATCCAAATGACTAAGTCAATGGTCCTATGTTGTGGGAGGGGTTTGAGAGAGTAAAGGATGAGTAAAGGGGGAGTTTTTGTTCTGTTCCTTCCAGAAAATACTTTAATGCCACACAGAGCCGGCCGAGCCACTATGCGACCCTTGCAATTGCAAAGGGCCCCGTGGCCAGCAGAAGGCCCCCCTTGAGTCACTGCTATATAGTGGGTGAAAAAAATCATACATCAAAAGTAACATAAAATAAATAAATAAAAAGAAATGGGCCTACAGTGCTCTTTATCAGGCATCATGATAAGCACATTTGTTTTTTATTTAGTTCTTTATTATTATCGCGAGTTCTCCGCGAATCTTGACCCTGACTGACCCCTATGTCACTCGTCATCCGGTCAGTGTCTGTCAGTCAGTTACTCCAGCGTCGACGATGTCTGACAAGAAACGAAAATATCTTTCTGAAAAAGGCTGGAAGAAGAGAAGAAGCAAGAAGATAAAGGTACGTAAACCTGTAGGCCTTATTTTCCGATACCTGTATAGATAATCTGCAGTCTAAAAGTTTTATATTGGGATGCAAACAGCGTGCTTTTCGGCGCCTCCCGCTTTTTTTCTCGTCATTTCGGGTGACTTGGATCTGAGAGGGTCCGTCTGATTATAATTTCACAAAGTCATCCGAAGCCATTCCATAGCTTAATGTGAGGGACAGAAGACTATTTACATCATTAAATTAAAGTTTACGGAAACTCGTTTTTCCTCGTCAATTATTCTCCATTCAGTAACGTTATTCCAACAGCGCGCGCGCCTCGTGCATGGCAAAACTCTCTTCAATATATGATATATTCACATTATAATGCTTGATCTGTAGATAAAAGGCTGTGGATAAGATGACTTTTTTTTCTTTATTTGTATTTTATGTTTGTTGCTGTTTTTAAACGACTCGCTACCGTGTGTAGTGATAGATCACGGACACATCACAAGGACTATGAAAAGACATCAAACGCACAATAACTGGAATTTAAAACTGTGATGAAACAAATGATCAATAAACTGTTGGACAGATATACATTAGGATTTGTGCGCTCGACATTTCTTCGCTTTGTGCCGTGAACTTTTAAATGCGCACTTGAGCAGCGCAGCGCTGCACACTGTGACTCCATGTTAAAGTAAATAGTCCGCTCCGCGTCCATAGCAACGCTCTGTTTTTCATGGCAATGGTGTGTTCTACTTCCCAGCGGTCTGTTATCAAGAAATAACATTGGGATTCAACCAAGCCATGTAATAAATGCTAATAACATGATGCATAAAATTGGTTTGGTATTATACATTTGCTGTGATATTAAAGCATTTAACAGAACAATATAAACCCAGTTTAGCTTCTACACTAAAGGGCTAACATTAATTTACTCCTTATGTCCCCTTTCCAGGGGCACTATTAAAGTAGGCTATATGCTGCCAGTAAGCAAACCAAAACAACTCAAGAACTCAAGGTCTTTTATTGTCATTCTGTACATGTTGCCACATAAGAACGAAATACTTACTCAGGGCCAGCAGCATAAAAAAGATAATTAACATACAGCATGCATAGAATAATTAAAACATAATTTAATAGACTAAAAAATAAAAAAAATAACATAGTAGATATAATATGTACAGTATAGTTACAAGGTAGTCATTAATTTCTGTAGGCCTTACTTAAAACGGTCAAAGGGGCCTCCAACCAATTTTGCTTAGGGCCCCCAAAGGTCTAGGGCCGGCTCTGATGCCACATTAGCGTTAGCAAAAGCATTGATTTGCATTGATGCTAACATCTTTCAGCGTAGTCATGTTGATAACAAAGAGGAGAAGAGGAAGCTTGTAGCGTTTGTCAGATTAAAAACCTACCTCTTTCTGTTCAAAACATCATAGGTTCCAAGAGGCCAGTCAGCCCATGGTTTGATTCATGCAGTTGGTTTTAGTCAATGCAAAATACAAGATTTCACAAGATTTCAGCTGCAGCGCAAGGTTAGTTTTCGACTACTTCACCTTTAACTTTTTAATTTTTGGTAAAATCAACTGCATCCCACAATGTAGTGTTTGTCCCAGCTGCATGTATATCTGCTGTAAAATTGTCCGCACTATAAATCCCCCTCTCTTTCAGGTAAAGAGTTGGTGTCGGCCTAAGTTTTACTCAACTTTGGCCTACGCTTGCCTCCACTGACTTATGCAATTCCATCTGAGAGGTATTTTATTGAAGTGGTTGACTATTTGCCCTCACATTAAACGCCTGTGGAATGTGTCCCAGGGTTTGCTGAGGTTGTTTTGATGTGTATTCAAAAAGGCCGTGTGTTCAGAAGGAGCTCATTCACAGCTCGCAGGACTCAATGGCTTCATTTGTCCTTTAAAGTAAACACTCGCAGAGGAGGCCCTCAAATATGGCCTTTTCAAATGCCAAGGCCCCCTCGGCTCTCCATCTTATGTGACAATGAACAAATTCCTATTGAAAAGCACTTACTGTGCGATAGCGTAGCATTGTGGGGTTTTCAGTGCACCTGGGTAAATGAATGAACCACATGAGAGTTAAACAAAGACGGCCTTGAACTGTAAGCGTGACAACTGCGCTTAACCTGGACAAACACGTTTCATTTGTCAAAACCTGTTCTGAATTTTGGCCAAAATAAAGAAATCTATCTCCGTCTCCCTGGCGATGAGCTATGTGTTGATGCTCAAGCAAGCTTAAGATATTTTAATCCATGATAAGACAAAACAATCCTGCTTTCTAAAAATAAGCTTCTTGCCATCAAAAGCTTTGTCTGGATCTGATTTAATCAAAACATTGCAGCGTATTTCAGCCTGCAGGTTCCCACCACGCTGCAATGAGTCATCACCGCCAAGTCTATCCCAGGATGCACCGGGCCCCGCTGCAACGGCACTCCCAGGTGGGGTGTGCGTGATGGATGTCTGTCATGTCTGTCCCACGCAGAAACAGCACTCAGGAGATCTCGGCGCTGTCAACACCTCCGAGGGAGAAGCGCTTAAAAAAATGTCGACTATAAGCTGTTCAGAGACGTTGATCCTCACTTGCCTCGCACTTGTAAGTTTCCACAAAGCGACAAAGTATTGCTTCTCATTTTCAGAGAATACTACCTCTGGCATGTGCTCTGACTGACATTTGTTTAAGGAATGCTGCCAACATGTGTGTCTGTTGTACTCGTCACCTGCCATTTGTGAAAACATTGATGAAGACTGACATGAATGTTTCTTGAATAAAAGTATGATTTCCTGCTCATTTTCTTTGGTCTAGATAAATACATGGCTTTTTACCATAACTTTCCACAGAACAGAAACAGTTTTCCTGGTGAGGAACATGACAAATAAATCATACAGAATAAAATAGTGATATAGGTCTCTATGTACATAAAAAAATAAATCTTAATAATATAGTCTCCTTGCATTTTGCTCTGTTTTTTCTTTTTCTTTCCAACTCGATGCATTGTAGTCATGTCAGCTGTTTACTTGAGTCCACATTAAATACATTTTTTAGTTTTCCGCTTCATCTTCAAAACTACAACAGCGTTTGCCCTGTGCTGTTTATCTCATCTTTAATACATTGAGTGAGCGCTGTATATAAGCCACCAGCAGGGCCGTTGACACGATTGATGAAACCCTGGACATATTACTAAAGCATATGAGGGTTTAGTTTTGAGCGACCCCGATCCTGAGGTCTGGGACAACTGTACTGGTTGCAAAATATCAGGATAATAAGATGTGCTGTTTAATAGACCCAGAAGTGGGCACAGACTGTTCAGTTGCTGCCTCATTGACTAACACGTGCACAGATAATGAAATAATAATTGGTTTTCACTTCACATGTGAATGCTCAGTAATCTGATTATGTAACGTGTTATGGTGTATTTACATTGATGCGTACTGACATAAGTCAAACCTGTAAAACCTGAATGAACATGCACAGGATTAAAACAACATTTTGGCACCAACCAAAGAAACTACCATTGGGCCGTTGAATCTGCAGACGTTGGCAGCTAAGTTCATGAAGAATGTTGATATTACAGTTTAAATGATGCATGGCAGATTTGAAGTTGCTGTTAGCCACTAATGTTATTAACACTATTGGGGTTTTAAAAGAAAGGCTGTACCTTCAGAGAAATGTTAACATAAGACATCAGAAGACAGTGGAAGTCAGGCATCCCTCACTTCCACAGTGATTGCTTCCTAAGTCCACAACCCCACTGTGTATGGTGCATTACCTCGTCTGTAATTCAGTGTTGCTGAGATGTTTCAGAGACTGCAGAGACTTTCACAGACACTGCTACCTAATATGTAAATCTAACATTTGCTTTTGGCCTGTCCGGTATTTGTAGCAGTATTTTATAATCCACTGTTTGACTTTCTTAAAAAACTGGTTTGCAATAGTTCGATAGCGCCATAGTTTAGCAATGGAAGTTAAGCAGACCAGTGTTTTCAGTGGACCAAATAAATAACAGGAACCACCAAGAGTGCAAATTGTGCTTGAAAAAAGACTGACAGATTGACTATGTGTGTGTGTGCTGTTTGTGAGTAGGTACAGAGCATTAGTGAGCTACATATAGTATCTGAGATTTATGCAACTAAAAGCTACAAGTCACTGGATTCTTATGGTTTTTGGGCATCGCATGGAGGACCTAGAGTTACACACAGATTGTTTTAGGACCTGTCTCCTTCACATGGATACTTAAACTGAGATCTCAATAAATACACAAAAACACTTTGCTAAAGCTGAAAATTCAGTTCAAATGCACGTTTCCATTATAGACGTACATGTTTAAAACAAATACGTGAAGGCTCTAGCAGTTTCTCTTCATAATTTAATCTGATAATGACTGTATTAAAGATACACAAGAAGCATTTTCAAAGACCTAAAGAGGTTTTAACTTGCCCTCTCTCATAAATAAATGGGTAATAATAGTTTTGTTAAAGATGGGCATGCATTTTTGATGACATTGATTCTTAATTTAGACTTGAGCAGTTACTTTTTCTTTTTGTGTAACATCCAGATAAATAGAATCTGTGCTTATCGATCTGATAAGGACGGAGGATTTCAGTAAAAGACTTTTGTTGTTCAGTCATCCATAGCCTTGTTTTTTTTATAAAACGTCTCATTCACCAGCAAGGACAATGCCACAAAACTAGAGTTGACATGTTTATGACTTGAAATATCACAATAAAGTGATAAAAGGAAGGAGGATGAAGCGTGATAACGAATCTAGAGATGATGAGACTTATTGAGGGGGTTTGTTCACCCAGCTGAGTGCAGGCCCCCCCCTGCTGGAGTCTATTTACAGGAGAGAGGACGCTGAAAGAAAATTTGAGTTGAGTTTAAGGTGTGGTTAAGGTATGGCTAAGGTGTGTTACCAAGATTCCACATTAACTTCATTAATAATCAGAATTTGAAACATCCACTATGGCGGCTGTTGTTTCATGAGAACGTCTGACTGAAAACAAAGAAAGAAAAGACTTCCTCTCTGTCCACTCTATCAGCATTGTTCCCCATCAGTGTGCAAATCATGTAAATTGCAGGGAAAGGTGGGTATGCACGCTGTAATTTTCAACGGAATATATGTGCTTAAATTAGAGCGCGGCGCGGTCGGGGGGGCGCTGCGTTCTCATTGGCTCCGCACTAAGAGACGGGACCTTTCCACTGGTCGGTTTGTGATGTGGTCTCGCATGTGCGCCTTGACCCTGACCATAATGGACAAGTTTCACCCGCCGGAAGAAAATTACAGCCCCTCAGGAATGTTGATGTTATTATTTTTCCTAGTCCTATGAAAAAGACGGACATTATGACATTGGTGCAGTTCTGGAAGAAAAATCTGAAGGGAAATGGGCTTTTGTTGTACGTAGGAGGGTAATAGATTATTATGAGGCAGTGCAGCTGAGTTTTGCTTAATTAGAGAAGCACAATCAACACATTTGACTCATTTCTTTCTGTTTGACCAGCCCACACCAGTAATTAGATTTAAAAACACTCACCATTTAACCACTTCACTTTTCAAATGTGAACTTTAGCATACAGTGAGTAAAGGACTGGAAGTTTTGTCTGAGCGGTTTATAATAGCAGATAAAGAATATGTTTGTTTTTCTCTTTTGATGAGGCAAGGTTCTGCAGAATCAGTATACGAAACACTTTTAGAGACATTTTTATTGAGTACAAACTCAAAATAAGTCAGTGTGATACATCAACTGTGATTTCAACAGTGTATTCCCTGCTCTGGTGAAAATTAGACTACAAAGTGAAAAATAAGTTGGCAGTGTTTTCTTTTTTCAGTGTTTTTCTTGTGATACAATCATATTCTAAGAACTATAAAAAGTATATAAGTAACCTTGTGCTGCAGCTGGATTCTTGTGAGATTTGTGAGTTGCATGAAAATCCATCTTAAACTGCTCCAAGCAAAGAATTTGTTTTCTGATGCGTGGGCAAACTTGGCCAGTGTGTCCGATGATGTGGCAGCACTGACAGGTCTGGGCGTGTTTTACTGTTGACGATACCGATACCAACGTAAACAACATGGCTTTGCTCTGAATGAACAAAACTGTGGTTGATAAATCCAATCACTGCCCAGGTATTCATTTAAAGTACCAGCTCTTTTGAAAACACGTGTGGAGTCAGGTTAGTATATAAGAGCAACAGTGGTATCTGGCTTTATCGTCTGTGCCTTACCTTTTTGCTTTTGCATTTACTTTCTGTTGCATAATACAAGCAGAAATTGTGACACAAAAATGTAGACAACTTTAGTAGCTTTTTTGGTTTTCTCATACAGAATAAAATCTGTGTAGTACTTGTATGATGTCATTGTTGACGGAGCTGACACTATCCTCAAAACCCTCAGCTTTCACCCAGACAGACTAAACCGTACCGTACTGACCCAATCTTTACCTTACCACAGTGGAAATGCAGCTGTAGATCAATCTGTCATTGTGGATCTGATGCTTCCATTTAAGGAAGCTACATGGAAGCTAATGCAGGTTTAACAAAAGCACAATGTTAGAGGAATTCAAAAAAATCCAACCCTGTACATTTATTATATTCTTCATCAATGGATTTTCTTATTTCTTGTGCATTCCCACTAGGAGGTATCCCTGGGGAACACCTTGAGGCATGACATATAAACTAAAACTCTCTTAGACTTGTATAAATCTGTCTCTCAGTTAGTTTTAAATGCAGTGCTGCAGTTTGTGTGAACATTAAAAGGGAACACATGCCTCAAGACTTTCCCACACAAGCGTCTAACAATAACACTATAACACATCTCCTGTGGGAGTCAAACAGATCCCCTGAGTTTTAAATCATCCTCAAAAAATATCTTGTTCAAAACCAACCTGTGCGCACTGGTAAAACTAAAAGTGACTCACTAGTCGCCTCAAATTGCTTGATATATTTGGCCTAAGTCGTTGGGGTAAAATTTAATGGGGTCTGTAAGAAAGCTAAATAGAATTACTGCATGGGTCAACACTAAAAAGTACGGGCTGGTTTGGCTGCAGCGAGAGTCCAGCATCTGTTAAAAAGCTACGAGCTGACAAAAACCCTGGACTCTGGTTTAACCACAGGCTGCACTGGGAAAGACTGGACGGCTCACTAACAGGTGGCAGAGGAGAGCGGTTTTATCCCTGCGTAGTGAAACTCCTCTTTAGGCTTTAGGTCAGAACAGTCACACAAACAGTTTTTTTTTTTGTTTGGGGCTTTTGAAGATAAAGATCTCTTCAGGCCTCTGAATCTTTTTGAAGTGGGGGTCAGTGAGTATAGTGTTGATGATCGTATATCTGCTGTAGAGGATCAAAGCCTGGCGGTCTCAGCCCCGAGGACACTGTTCACCCAGCCTCACCTGTCCTGTCAGGTGTGGAGGACAGGACAGGAGGGCAATAAGCAGGAGGAGGGGCCACTTCCCTTACCCCCTACCTTCAAACAGTTCCTACAGTCATCCTGCAGGCCAAACCGGATCCACTGACGGAGCATCTCCATCAGTTTGGATGGTTACGGTGTCTAAGTTCTCACAGACCACGAACACACAAGTAGAATATCATTACATTGTCTCCATTGTTAGCTCATTGTTTAGATGCATCAAGACATTCTGGTTCCTTGACACTAAACCGATGAGGTGAGCTGTCTTTACATTACCTCACTACTGCACAAACAGGATTCACTATAAAAAAAATGTTTTCCTGACATAGTTGGACTTATTCATGTCAATCTCACTGCCTGGACTCAGTCAAGTTAAATGAACACACATCATGAATGAACCTAGAGTGAGATCATAACACAATAACTAAGGGCATCAAGACGAGTGACGCTGGCAAAACATAGTATAGCAGCCTTACTTTATGTGTGTCACACAACAGCTCACTAAACCTGAAAGTGATCAGAATCTCGTCGCCTACAGAGGAACACTTTACTCTGCGCTCGCAGGAGGGCACCATAAATTACATAAATCTCTCACTGGTAAAATAAAAAACAAGCCTAAGAACCAATACTCTCTGTTCTGATCCGTCCACTACTAAAGCAAACATTTGCAAAGTAGTAACGTTAAATCTGTAATAGTATTTTCCAACATAAACTAGGGTCTGCATGTTGTCCTTGTGCTAACATGGGTTTCCCTGCACAGTCTGGCTTCCTCATCGCAAAGACAAGCAAAAATAACTCAACGGGTGAATCAAAATAAGTGTTAGCTCTGTGATTCATTTCCAATGAAGCTGGATAGGGTCCTGAAATACAAAATACTGTATGTGGAGGAAGCTTTTGCCACATTATTATTTATTTTATTTTTTTTTATTGACTTCCTGATTCTTTCTACAAACTGTTCTGACATCATCTGCCAAACAGAAAGTAGAGAAGGGACCTGATTTTAGTAAAGACAGGCCTCGTAAATGTTCTTTAAGCATCAGGCAGAGTGTTCAATAAATTCATGCTATTTTGTTTTGGTACAAAAATAGAGCTGGTCTTTCTACCGGGTTGTAAAGATGTTTACTTCACTTGGTCGATGTAAGTTACAATCAATTGTTTTCTTCTATTCCAAAGACATAAGCTGCACTTTGTTTGAATTTTATGATGATCTTTTCAAAAGATTGTGTGAAGATCACTTGGTCTCATCTTGTTTTACTTTCTTTTTCTAACTTTTCCTCCCTCAAACTCTAGATGTAGTGATAAAAAAGAATGCTTCCTTGCTGGCTCCTTGACTGATCTCGAAAACAATAAACATAAATTAACGTCGTTCTTGGGACTCTGACTGACACAGAGGCAAAGAATGAGGTTACAGAGACAAGAGTGTTATAAATTCTGGTGACAGGTGACACATGGAGACTTTCAGACACGTGTGAAGTGAATTGGGTACGAAAGTTCAACCGAGAGGACTTTTTCATGCCACATTTAGGAGTTACATTCAGACAGTAACAGTTTATTTCATTCTCTCATATCTGTGGAGGCTGTATAATGAAGAAAGGCTCTTGCTTCAAATCTTCAAATCTTTTCTGCCAGATAACAAGTCTAGTACATGTGCCAAAGTTTTAACTTGAGTAGCCTACCTGTTAAAATTCAGCACAAATGAAGTCTGTGACAGCATTTACTCTGTTGGATTGTAAATTGTTAATGTTTTTCTTCTTTATTCATTGATGGTAACTTCCCTCCAATGAGACCCTCTGCTTCGACAGTGGCATTCGCAGGGTGTCTTAATGATGTTCACTACTAATGTAGGCCTACACAGCTAACTGTTGAGGTAGCATACATTTTGTCAAGGAAATGTTAGCTTCATGTAGAATTATGCCAAGACATGTTTTAAAAAATCGTCTCCTTAACATTTTTTTTAATCTTTGTTTTACCAGGAGGCATTTTCTATTTCTTACTTTCTTTCCTCTAAAGCTAATGAAAGCAAGGCTATAATGTATTTTCCATTTTGCAGACTTATGCAGCTGAACCCAGACTCAACATGTAATAAAAATGATCAGATGTCATTTAATGTATGAACTACAGGAACATTAGAATCAACTTCAGGTTTATCTTTATTGTCATTAAAAGTGTAAAAAGTACAAAGCAACAAACTTAAGTTTGGCATCTAACCAGAAGTGCAGAAGTATCTAATGATATTATATATATCAGAGCATACAGATGGATATGTACTGGCCTATACAGTAAGTTATATAAAGGCAAGGGTCCAAGAAAATACAATATATAAGCTTTATGTGTTTATATGTGTTTATAGGCCATAAGAACATTAGCACAAACATTAGTGTATGTTCCCCTTTTATGGTACTCTGAGTGCTTTTTTGTTCTTGAGCATAATTTCAACACAATAACAAGATGTATGCCTCTGGGAATGAGAGTATGTGACTTTAAGAAACATGACAACACTCCGATAGGCTGTTAAATGAACTAGCTCCAAAGGCCTCACAAGTCACTCAGGTGTTAAACGAACATGTGTGCCAACATATTTGTGCATTGTGCAACACTAGACGTTCCAATCCACACAATGCCATAAATCAGTCAGAACAATTCGGCAGACAGTAATCTCTTTAATTGCCGGGAGGTGGGCGAAGGTTGCATCTCACTGTTTGCTCATCACTGCGCTCTGTGGACGTTGGTCTACGTGGGAGGCCGCAGCAGGAAGCCGCCGCATTGCCACAACTCCTGATGCACAGCCATTTCTACATCAGCCTGAGATAAAGGCATGCTGCGTCTGCGAGACACACTTAATCTCATTAATCACACGTGCGATAAGCAACACCGTAAAAAAAAGACTGCAGCTATTTGAGCAGGATAACTGTGTGTAATCTTCATTATGAAATATTTTTTTTCATGAAATTTAAACCTTATGCGGAAGCACAGAGTAAGCTTACCACGTGTGCAACCACTCTACCCCCAAATCATAAATGGGGGCTGCTTTTAAAGCCCACTATAGAGACCCCATCATTGCACCACTGAAATATACACCCATCAAACAAGCTATTTCTGGTCCCGGACTCTTCATGTGGTTGAATTTCTATTTTTGCCTCATCCTTGAATTTAAACTGAATGACACTGTATACCCTCACGTCGCTGCCCTGACCGTACTCCTGACGCAAATTATATGAGGAGAATCAGGCTAAATCGCAGGAGGTTATCGTAACCAGCACAAAGTCGGGCAGATGATGTCTTCAACCCCCTGTCCCGAGGATGCATCCCAAAGGTTTATTTTTACTCAGCTGTGAATGGTTATGGCAGCAAACCACCATATGGCTGTAAGATTGAGTGGTCTTGGTGGAAAAAGGGTACGGAAATTATAGAGGACGAAAGCTGGTGTCACACAGGCCTTTCATTCCTCCTCTTCTCCACAAATGATTGGATAAATACACAAGGTTATAATACCCGTGGAGTGGGTGGGGGTTGATTCATGAGAATACTGGTCCTCCATCACCTGGCTTTACCGCTGTTTGTCTTTGTGCACTTACTGACACAATGAGAAGATTTAGTTGCACTCTGTCACATAGGAACTGTGGGGCACCCCCTTTTTTTCGATAACGCTGTGAAGATTGACAAGACATTATTTACATGTTCCATGCAAACACCTTCTCCTTTAATGAATATTTAGGCCCACACCTGCAAAAACTTAAACATCCCAACACATGTAGTATATTCAATACAGTGGTGGCCAAATTGATTAGAACACCTGTCATATCTGAAAATACTGACCTTTTTTGCCTCCAAAACATGATATCATTCCATAATGTTCATTGAGCATGTTCTGAGCCCAACAAATATCAGAAGAAGTGAGTCCTACTGTTTTTTTTTATCCACTCTTAACTTTAAGATGTGGTCTGTCCATCTTTTGCAGCAGTTACAGCAGCACATCTCTGGCATCATGTCAGTATATTTCCTGAGATATAATGTTATCCCAGGGCTTCTTCTGTGAAGGAACCTGAATGTGTGACACCGACAGTGAAATAGACATATCTTGGTTTACGTGGAAAATTATCTAAAGTTGTTTCCCATAGGCCTATTATATTTCATTTGTTTAATGGGTATTTTATAGATATTATTTAATCCAACAAAAACAAACCTCCTAAATAAGCCACGTGTTTTAATAGTTTTGGGCACCACTTTAGAGACAGGACGCTAAGACAGTAGTGTTGGCTTATTTATTTATTTTTTTTTAAGTAGGTAATATGAAGGTAAGCTATAGTAAGACAGTTAACTTTCATAGCAACCATCCCTGAGTCACTGTTATTATGTTATTTTATGGTGGTGCGGCCTATTAGATTTAATTATAGCGACATGAACGATGCATCATAAAACACAGTGTACATTGACTAAACAAGAACAATAGACGATGATGATTTGTGTGATTTGTTAGAGGAGAACGCACACATTGTTCGCAAAACTCACGTGGAATCATAACGTCTGAATATCCGAGGAGTTTGTCGCGTGATGGGATCAGTTCTCACGGGAGCGTGGCCTGGTGAGTCACTCAGAGTCACTGAGTGGAGTTTAACAAAATGGAGCTTAAAGTGTTAAACCTTTTGAGGATTTGTTTTTAGTGAGTCTTTTGTTAATCCTATGACTAACCAGGCACTTTGAAATGTAAAGAAACACATTAGACATAAGAAAGCCACTTTTGCCTTGTTAAGCATTATTTAAACCTAATCTAAGCTCAAATTGTGCCAAATTAGGTAAGTCTTCTGAGTTACACAAGCCTAGTTTCCACTGTGGGCTATGGTATGGGTCGGGTCAGTATGGAAAATATTTTTTTCTTGAATATGTTTTTGTTTAAAATTTTATCTCGTTTTTGCTCAAATATGGATTATCAATTGTCCAATCAGCTGACCGCCGTTTAGCTCCACCTTTTCCAAAGCTTACCACAAACCCAAAAGTGTGGCAGAGCACTTTTAGGTGACACTTCAGACCCAGACTTTTGGTGATGGAAACATGCCAGCGCTGGTGGAGAGCACTGTCTGTGAAGAAATAGCCATTGTTTATCAAAATAAGTTTTAGTATAAGTATTTATGTGTAGTTGAGACACTTTAATAGTGTTTATTTAATTAGTAAAAGGACACTTTTGTACAAAAAAAAAAGAGACAAGAAAGAACTAACACAGCTGCGTTAAACAAGCAATATAAAACCAGAGGTTATGTTGTTTTACTAAATATTTTCTTCCTGCTGCCAAAGACCAGAACAATGTCAATATTTAGAGCAGCACTTTTCATTTCATGTGATACTGCTTAAATAATTACAGTCCTGTAGGTTTACCTGACTTGATATTCCTGTGAAGAAATGAAAGCCTGAGCTGCTTTGTATTTATAAACTTCTGCAACAGCAGTTATTCTTCTTTTGTTTCTTTATTAACATGAACCCTACATACTTCAATACTGATTACTCACTAAAACATGACATAAGTAAACGTAATGAGAATGATTTTTCCATTTGGCAACAGCATCAGACAACTTCGAGATATATTTATGAAGAATATGAACACCACGTTTTGGCTGGAAATTACAAAAGACAAATTAAACTTAAAAACTAACCCAAAGTCACGATCTGTCAAATTTTAAAGGTCAATCCCAGTGGACTCACGTCATCTTTTACTTACCGCGAGGATTGCACATTTACCTCACACTTATTTCAAAACATTTCATAAGACGGAGTATTTTTGGGGCATGATATTATTTCCCAGCTGAATTATTCACTCGTGTCGTAATACTTAAGATCCGTCATGCCTCGGGTCTCAGGATTTAAATGAAGACAGGCTAACACCACAGCTGGTTTATTTGCCCACATCGTTCTTTTGACATTTTTTTTACCTCATAATTAAAAACCTTTTTAATTGATGCTCCCAAACCTAACAGCATCTTGTAACAGGAATCATCTGTGAAAAAAAAAAAAAAAGACCGTAAGATGTTATTTGGACTTAATTATCAAGAATTTAAGAACTTGTTTCCGGAAAGAGGAGCGTTCTCATTGGTCGTCACCACTTGTCAATAAGGAAGTGATGGCTACCAGTAAAACAGAGAAAGTGTTAATTCAGCTTTTTACAGCAAAACAGCACAAAAAACATCAACAGAGACAAGGGAGGCTTGGGTAAATATCAACAATTCAATCACACATATTGTTTAAGGAGGAGATAACTGCCATTCTGACGCTGAAGTTGGATCTAAACATTTACAAAAGCTCTAAAATTGCTTCTGAAAAAAGGAGCGCTATAAGATAGTGTTAGAAGATACGAAAACAATGGCAGTGTGAAGCTAAAAGTACAATTCTTATGTATAGTCCGTACTGCATTATTACTTAAAAGAGTCTGTGAGTAATGTTGGTGTGTAGCACTTTGGCAAAATGTGTTGTTTTTAAATTGCTTTATTCAAAGAAGGGGACTGGAAACGCTAACACCTCATCATTATGTACTAAAACTAAGACTAAGACTGGACTTCTTGTTTCCTGGTATCTCTTCTAAGGTATCATACACTGGTCCTGGTCTCAGTCATGGTTTGGTCTTGAGTAGAGTATGTTTTGGCTAAAACACTACACCTTCCTCCTGAGAACTAATAAATATTTTCCCCACTGGCTTTTTAAGGTGGGAAGGCAAGGCAAGTCAATTTATATGGCACAACTCATAGGTGCACAGTGAAGCTCGGAGTGCTTTGACAGTGATTGTTTTGGCAGGATTGAGCTGTTCATTCATGTTTCCCTGTTTCCACTGTCACTGCGCATCAGGTTTCACGGTCATTGGGTGATTTAACGTTGCTTACGACTGCTCTTTTTGAAGTTCGCAGTGTTGTACATAGTTTGACAGTCTAAAGGGTTTTGTCGCGGTGGTGTGAGAGAAACTGAACTTTGGTGTGAGTGCTTACTTTGACTGTCTATCCAAAGCCCGAGCAGTGTACACAACACACAAACAGACTCACGGTAAAGCATTACAAAGCATCTGTAAAGTGATGCTTTGTAACTGTCGGTCCACTTTGAGTCGAGCTATTGTCAATGTAATAGGACAATGAAGTCCCACTGCAGAGCGTCTAGAGAGAAACACTGATGTCAAACACATGTTTCCCCCCGCAGCCCAACAGAAATAGACAAACCTATTTAGAGGACTGGTTTGCATGCAGGCTCCAAGGACTGATGTTTGCAATCTGGGAGCCACAGCGGGTTTTTACATGATCAGTAATTCAAAAAGTGGTCGGCCGAAGAATTCCTCCTGTGCCTCTTTGTTTTGCAGTTGCCATGCACTTGTGCTAAAATATCGTTTGGTGCTATGAGCTGGCGTTAAGACGGCGCAAAGTATGTTGGAGGCCGTCCAAGGGCTATCAAATGTCCAGAGGAGCGAGAGAGTAGGAAAAACGCAAATATTTTCAGTAGCAGAAAGCAAAACCAAAAGGCGCTCTGGTGGACAATCAAAGTGAATTAGGAGCTTTCTGATGAGAGTGCTTATTATGACGGGTATACTGTCCAGATAATCTCCAGATGTGAGTTAAAATAGGAGTTTGAAGGACAGCACAAAGAGCTTTTTTCCTCTCTGCTGTGGAGCTGTGATTGTCATTAAGCGGCGTGCAAGGTGTTTCCGAGCACCAGATGCACTTGTCTGTCTTTTATAGAAAAGCATCAAGTTTACAGAAAGTCTTTCAAGCCTTTGAAGCAACATCTAACAGCCAGGTGCCTGCGCTGTCTCAAAGAAGACAGGCCGGGATTTGACTCCATTGTGTCACAAGAAAAGACCTCTCGGTTTCTACTCAGCCTAAAAGGTACCTTCACTTTGTTCAGAGACAAAAAGCCCAGACTAAAACACTTCCTTATTTGTCACAAAACAAAAAAAATGATTGAATGCAATAAATGTTTTTTCTTCTTCTATCATCCCATAAAGGAGGATATCTTTCAACAGGACAACTTCCTTCTCTCAAAAGCGGATGCATCTACACTCGAGTATATTTGTTTTTTGAGGGGAATGTTTACCCTCTAAGACCAGTGCCTTAACACACCGTCTGTGAGAAGTATTATTGAAACAGCCTCAGGGTGTACAGAGCTTAGACATTTCACATAATCTTTCACATAATCCTTCAGCAGTGCGGGACATGTCGTGGCATCGTAAAACCCTTTAGACGAACATGTAAATATAGAGCACCAAAAAGTGACCGGGGGCACATTTGAAAAAGCCATAACTCTTGTCCTGACACTGCACTGGATAAAAGTTAAAGGAAGATATATTTCCTAACTGACAAAACACACTGCTCCACTGAGCACTGAGGGCCTTCTTTGTTTGGCTTTTGCCATTACAGTATCCATGGTGGTTTTCCAAGAATATAAGCAAGCAGCACAAATCTGAACGCTGGCCTGGAGAATAAATAAATGAGAGCCATAGTATAGATAGACGGTATTTTTGTCCTGTCTGAGGTTAAGTGTTCTGTGTCTATTAGGAGACAGTTGTCCCTGAAAATATACAAAAGTGCTCATAAAAAAGTCGCAGCTGTGTTACAACTGTCCAAACCAGACCAAATGTAGCAGTGAGGAATAATCCAAATATATTTTAATGTTACTTAATATGTCCCACCATCACATTTACCATGCCTTATGAATATGTTCACAAATATATACAGTATATATACACTTGTTGAAGACTCTACATTTTGGATTACTGTAGGAAACAACTGTAGTACTCTATAAGTTTGATTTGTTTCACATACAACTATATAATACTTTTTATGATCAACATTCAGTTTGCTTTCTCATCCCTTTCATCATCCCACATTCCTAACTCCATTGATCTAGCAGCTCGTAATGATATGGTGTCTTCCACTGATGATGACTCAGTTACCACAGCAACGCAAAGCACAACACTAGAGTGAGATCTGCTAACAGGAAGTAAGTATAGCAGCAGTGCCAGACGTTTACAGTGGCATGCTCTTTGACCCAGTGACAGTGCAGGTGAATGACCCCGAGGCTGGAGCGTGTGTAAACCCTCTGTCACGTATCGCCGTGTGCTGCCTCAGCGCTGATGTGTGGCCCGAACACAGATTACTACAGACGCTCAAGGCCAGTGGGGTTGAACACTCAGCTATATGCTTGTTAAACCAATATTGTTCTACAGTCTACACAGCAGCATGGAAATTTCCCCACGCTGCAGGAATACCCTTAGACGGACCACACACTGCGCCACTCTGCTCAGGTTTTTTTCTGTGGGAGGAAGTACCTCTCATTCCACGGTTTCACCACTAGTCAAATACCTTTTCTCCAATTACTGTCTTAAAGTGACTCATCCACTATTTGTGTTTCTCAACTGAGGCTCGGCGCTCCTGATTATAGGGGCCCTTTTGCACGCCCGTCAGAGGAATGACCCGGGCTGATGTCACGCCAAGGATCAGAGTCCCCGCACAGTGATAGCAGAGGATTCCCCTGGTTGCTAGGCGACGGGGGTTCCGTTTGTAGGTAAACACAGGTTTTCCTGCGGCGCACCTGTGCTTGTTTGACGCTATCGGGACACATGTTGCTTCATCAAGCTGTTGAGTAACCATAGTTATTTTCCACTGGCAATAACTACAGTTAGGTATCTACCATAAAATCTGTGACAAATGCACAAGTTGGCATAGCAACAGCATAACTCCGTGAGAAGGATAAAGTTAAACATTTGTTACATATTTACCTGACACAGCAGCAGCTCAACAGGTCAGTGTGTAGGCAGAAACTCAAATATGTAATAGAAAGTACATCAGGAACAGTCTGTGAGAACTAAAGCCCTGCCTTTCGGAGAAATCAGTAATGACAATACTATATTTATCTCAGATAGGAGAGCGTATAGAGTATTTATGTTAAAAGTTTAGGAATATGAAAGAGGATACACGTCTAGTTGTGTGCATAAACAGGCGCTGTGTAAATAATCCAACTGCATGAGGAATAAGCCCACTCCTCTGGCTGAGTGTGTTCGTGAATGAAACCTTCTCATCATGTGCCAAGTATCATATCCCCATCTTCTGCCAAGTTTTAAGAAAGCACTGAAGAAGTACTAACTGTGACTTACTGCTGTGGGCTTTTCAAATGATATTACATTGTGTTATTAGTGTAGTCATAAAGGCACAATCCATTGATGGCTACTTTTACAAAAGCACAACCTTCCCCAGATGATGGAGGTCAGATCAGATAATATGAATCTGCTCTTGGTTTGGGTTATTATTACAAGCCTCATACCTTGTCGTGTAATTCTTTGTTAGACAGGCCAAGATGCCTCATGCAACACTGGAATTTGAGAGATAAAATCTGAAAACGAGACAAAACAGTTTTAAATCCCTGGTACACACACGCCTTAAGCTTTTCCCACTCACGTTGAATTAGAAAATGCTATTGGATTGAATAAATTTGGATTATAATCTCAAATTCTGTTTTTTGTAACTTGAGCGAATCTTTTGGTTGCAGGCACATTCACTTTCTGGAACAGCAACGAGTGAATCATTTTGTGAACACACCTGCTGCATGGGCTGAACAAAAACAGGTGCTTCAAGAAGTGAGTGAAGAAATAAAAATCTCATAGCAGCACTGACAATACAACAAGTGCTGAGAGCGAACCTGCGGTGATACTGGCTCGCAGTGTGCAGCACCTGTTTTGAATGAGTCACATGGGTTTTAGAGTAACGCAGTCCACTAACAAGACGGACATTAGGAGTGACCTCATGCAGGACCACTGTGGCGTGGCCTGGCGTTAACAATACTAGTTCTGTGCGAGGCCATCCCGAGCTGCTTTCGAGAATGTCTGAGAGTGTTGACCACAGCTTGAGTCATATCCTTCTGCGTGTTTATGGAGTGCTGGCGCTGAACTGCTCATGACATCACGGGCCTGGGGTATTAAAAGTTGCACTGTTGGAGGAGACCTGCAGGGCGACGTGGAAAAGAACCATCCCGGGTCAGTTAGGAGCACAAACCTGATCTGATTCAGGAACCCCCTTTTCCATCGCTCTGCAGTGATTTCCCTCCAGTTTTGAATTTGGAAACATGCCTGTGAGTGACACTGTGGCAGCTCAGTGTAAAGGACTGCACTGACATCACATACGAAATGACGCAAATAGCCCATGGAACAGTTTTCTAAATAGACATTTAATGATTTGAAATAGTGGGGTGACAGACAGACACGGGGGAGGGAGAGGGAAACAGGTGTTGGGCTGGACAAAAAGAGGGATTTACAACTTGTTTACTGTGCAACTTAAACTGGCCGCTTCAATCTGCAAAGCTGAGTTTCACATGAGTTGAATCAAAAGCCACAAGAGGCTTTTCAAATATCATTGGCATTTGCTTTTAATCCTTAGTTATGTGACTAATAACACTGACTCGTTACATGTAACAATATATACAAATAATCAGCGTCAATGGAACAGCGGCAGAACAAAGCAGCTTCATATAAAAAATAGATTCGGACTGACGAGCGTTGAAGATTACAGTATCATGAGAAGAATAGTAACATCTGCGTTAAACTCACTGATTGTGTACAATTCATGGTGTGAGTTGGATGTAAACATTTCTCCTGCTTTTCTTGGCCTTCTTGAGTCACACAGCTGTAGAACATGTCTGGCTAAAGAAATCAAAGGCCCTTCCTAACACTTGCATTGATCAGAAATGGAAATATTTTAAGTAAAAATAACAAAATGAGTTTGAGACTGACGGTCCGCTGGTCTTGAAACTGACGCCTGCCATTGCTCGTGCGTTAGCTCCGCCTCCACCGAGATCCACCTGCCGGCCGCCTGCTAGACCGCTGCCTACTGAGTCCGGAGCTGGTAATCTGAAGAGGAAATGAACGAAGAGTTAATCAAATGTACAATAAAAAGAGAAAATTAGAGCGAAGTCAAGTGTAGGCAGCAGATGAGTTCCACCCAAAATGAATGGAAAGGAAAGGAAATGACATGAGGATGTTTGGTAATTAGTGGCAGCATTAGCAAAAAGACCAACATGTGCAAGTGCAGTAATCTTTGCACAAAGAAGAAAGAAAAAAAAACATGAACAAATAACAAAAAGAGTTCACTTTCTGACATTTCGCAGGACGTTGCCTCATTGCCTCATGTTCTACATTGTAATTTTTTTTTAATACATAGTTCCCACCACATTGCACCGCATTGCCCAATTGTTGCCTAATAGCAGCACATATGGGCATACCCCGCTCATATGCAAGACTTCTGTGACCCTTTGCACCTACCTCCGTTCTGAGTGATGTAACGCACCCACGGCAAGGCCTGGTAGCCGCTCTTCTCAATGATCTTCAGGTAACGCACCTGTGAAGAGAGAAAGAATAAAAGCAATGAAGGTGGTAAAAGCTAAAACAAGTATAATTTTTGCATAAATAAAACTTCATTGTGAATACATTCTAAAACAGCAGTGTAGGGTTTCCCACAAAAAAAGGGTTGTAGCTGCTTATTGGAGATACAAATATTTAAACAGATCACACCACTTCAACTGCTCAACTGTCTGTTCTAAAAACATTGCAGTGAAAAAAAAGACAATTTTGAAGTTATATACTGGGATTTTTGAAGTAGGCCTGTATGTAGGCGTGGGACGGTATGACAATGAAAAAATATCCGTTTATCATAGAACTTTGAGCCAATGGTATACCCTGAAAACGGTAATCGTCCCAGGCCTAGCTGTTTGTGAAACATAAAGTATATGTAGTTGGTATATTACCTGTAGGAACTGACCAGACTCAGAGAAGCAGTGTTCATCTGTATAGGAGTGGTCTTTAGTCAAAGGGGGAAAGTGTGTTTCCTTTTGAAATATTACAGATGTTACATTGTTTGTTTTTCCGGGTATAATAAAGTGTGTTCCATGATAGTATTCTCACACTCAGCCGATCAGAGCCATTGATCAGCTGAGCGAGACACTCTGAAGCTGCAGCAGAAGGATTCGGCTCTGGAACAGACTACAGTGCACAAAATACCAGCCACATCACGTTAAAAATAGTGTAGCTCTAAACAGACATTTGTTCTGGAAAGAAAGTGGATTTTTGCCTGACACTACAAAGTGCTTGTATCCAGCTGTACACAACTTCTCTGAGACCGGACAGTTCATCAGATTCCATGTGCGCTCACAGAAATCTACAACAGCTACTGATTATATTCAAGTATCACTTATGACCCTACTTCACAGAACACAGTCTTAAGGTGGCACGTTGGACACAATGGTTTATGTGAATGTTCAGCCAGATGCTTTACTGAACAATATGAGAAAAAAAATGAAAGAGTAAATAGTAGTTAGTTCATCTTTTCTGTGCAATTTCAATACATTTAAGACACTTTTCCCATGGGATAATATCATGTTTCAATATTTTAAGAATCAATTAACATTTTAAGTCTTTTAAAACATGCCTCCAAACATAGATCTGTGAGAAGTTTTCACTTGTAACAGAGCTTCTATTGCTACTATTTGATGGGAAGCGGTAGAATGAGTCACAGTGAAAAGGAGGAAGCAGCTAGAGCTTTCAAGGGACATATATGGGGTCATTTAAATAACTGTAATTTTTTTTTTCCAGTCTTCAAGAACAAAAAAAAAAAGAAAAAATATACATCAGCATTTTCACCAACAACTTTCACAAGCCATTAACTGATATTTCAACAGAGTGAGACCGAGAAACCTCTCCAAAAATAGTCTGCCATGCCCCATCAGTGAACACATAAGCACAATGCTGCCAGTCATCCGAGCGTTGCAGAGCACAGTTTAGAAACTAACTTCTCAACATCTCAGTTATTTGTTCTGAGTCATATCTTTTCAAATTCATATCGTTTAAAGATCTCACCTCAAAATTTTGAATTATCACACATCCTGCTTTTGGTTAGTCTGTACTGTTTACACTGGCATCATGTTTTATTCTTATGTTTGAATCTTTATTTAACTAATAGGCACATTTACCTTTAGTTAAGTTTTGCAAAGTAATAATTATTCAGGTCACACAGTCAGTAAGTCCCCTTTCACTCCAAATGTGTTGTTAGCCGTTTTTCACACCAGATACAAATCTCACCTCTCAATTGCAAATGACACCCCAGCTCTCCATTTAAGCTACAAATGACTGCCGACTTGATGCACTCGATTTTTATGTACTCCTTTTGTTGCACTTCACGACTTATGAATAACTAACTTAGGCTTTCAATAAGATATTTCAAAAGTTGGAAGAACACTTTCTTCACGTATGACTATGTTATAAATGCAAACCACAGTTATTATAAGTTAGCGGTGACATCTCACCTATTTGTGCTGAGTCACTTCCTTTTCATGCCCTATATATCGTTTAAGGATCTTACCTCAAAAATGTGGAATAATAGGTATTAATAACGTTTAATCTGTAAATAAAGTTATCAGAAGGTTCCATGAAATAACACAACATACTGGTACAAAAAACTTTAGCATAGTAATCATAAGTTACGGCACACCATCTGTTCATTTGACACCAGTTACACATCATTTGGCTGCTCAGCTGATGCAGTCTTCTGATACAACCTCTCAATGACAGCTTTTTTACTTCATTTAAGTTGCTTTCTCAGCCTAACACAAACACAACCCAGCAAATGTCACATGAGTTGTCACTGATGTTTTGTTTGTCCGAGTCCTTGTGTGGTCCATCCCTGCGTTAGGCTTGTCTCATACAAATGTGAAATAGCAAGGAGTTCAAATGAAGTTTCACCATCACATATTAGCTAACTATAAGTAGCTATTAAATTAAATTAAAGAGTGCAACATTAACAGAAGAAAGCTATTTAATCCCATAATGGCACGTTGTAATTATTAGATTAATCTGTAGAAATACCTCGAGACGTCATCTAGACTTGATTATCACGCAATGAGGTGGAGATAACTGTTAGGAGGCAACTGTCTAACGCTGAAATCAGAGCTACATGTCTAAGGTAAGCTCATAACTTCAGTTTGATGTAATGTATATCAGTTTTTGCAGTGGTGAATTGGTTCAGTTTTACTTTTTTCATAAAATAAAAACTGAAAATGGTGTGTTGTTGTGGGCAGACTATGTAAGATAAGTAGTTTGCTAATGTTTGTCGCATAGCTTTTCTTATTACCGTTATTCACATATGGGCATGGATAAAGCAGCAAGCTTCAAAACGAACCATCAAATATACACTTGCAGATAACTTTAGTTTTTGGCTAATGAATAAAAAAATAAAAAGGTTAAAGCAAAGGCATCTCGTTTTGTCTCTTACTCACCTGAGCCTTAATGACTCTCACTTCAAGTCACACTGCCCTCAAGTTAACGACTATGAGACCAGAACAGCCTGGTCCAATCAGAGTTAGTTTCAGGTCAAACTTTGCCCTCCAGAGATAAAGCTCAGTTCTCTTACAAGTTGAACTCAGAATTAGTAAAGTTTCTTGGAATTTAGAGAGATGGAGCGTCTTCAACCTTGAAAAAAATATCCAGATGCCTTTGCCTCAAGATGACCTGGATGACTGAGAATCTTAACAGACTAGTGTACTTAAATGCTTTATTTAACCTTAATATATCGAGGATAGTCCCACAGAGATTACAAATCTCCTGGCCCCTTGTGTGAGGGGGGACTATTGTACATGTCTTGAGTGGTACGGGAAACCAGAGAAAACCTACGCAGACACATGGAGAACATGCAAACTCCACACAGAAAGGGAATCAAACCCAGAACCTTGTTGCTGTGAGGCAGGAGTGCTACCCATTATTTTATGTAATAAATTTCACACAAATCCTTTAATGCAGACAGAGATAATGTGTTTTTATAGTTAATGGTATTAAGAGTTCGGCCATTTTAAGACAGACGTGACCCCTTTCTCGTCGTCGGTCTCCATTTTCCCTGGTTCCCAACAGAGAAGCGGGACAGACAGAGAAAGAATTTGCAGGCTTTTAGCGAGCGTCGGCGGGCTTTTGGTAAAAGGCCTATTCCACGTCCGCCTTGTTATTACCCTCCACTACGCAGTGAGGTCAGCGAAGAGACAAGGAGAGCGAGAGCGCCACCAGACACATGACGACAAACAACACAGACGCAGGATCACCAAGTCTGCCGGCGCAGCACTTCTCCTGCAAGCCAGAGGACAAACATGCAGTCGGCCTGACCGTGGCGACGCAGTCAGCAAAAACTACACCGAAAGACAGTCCCACAAAATATCATTATGGCTTGTAAGATGAGAAGGGGAAGGAGGATGTTTGTTGTATCATTTTTGGTTAAGTACAGACTGCATGTGTGGTCTGCAGTTATCAGACGTTTGGTACATGCCACAGCCACATCCACCACCTTGTTTGTGTTCTCCTAAAAAAAATATATATAATCAACTTAAATTTAATTCTAGTAAAAAAAAAAATAAAGAAATAACAGTAAAAGTGATAGCACATGAGCTTTTAGGCAGCATGGCCAGCGTGTGGGTTTACTCCTGTTAAATTTATAAGGTGTAGTTACTTGCATCACACGCACTTCACACGCACTTACCCCTACACTTAGTGGCGGAGTTAAGAGGAACTTTCTCATGCTTTGATATTTACATGCATCTAATTAAACTGCAGGGGCTCCTCTCTCACACGTATATGCTCAGTGTTAGAGAGCTGGTCTGCTGGTCTCTTACACCACTGCATCCTGTAATAAGAGAAAGGTTACTGCTCTGACGTAAGATTTTAACAGGGATATTGTCGTAATGTCAAATTGAAGAGGCAGGACAGATGCTGAATGCGTAAGAGCTAACAGTCTTTGTGAGTGCTGAGCTTTAAAACGTAAATACATTAGTCTTAATAAGAGGGAATACTCAACTCCTGCTTTTAAAGCCAGGTCATTTAGTGGTCTCGTCTCAGCTTTAGGTCTATACGTTTACTGCTATTGGTTCTGTTTACAAAGCCTTTGATCGGACAAGCCCAAAGTCTGGCCCAGGGGCCAATCATGGCACAAGGCGAGATTTTGTGTGGACCTCAGCTTCTGTGAAAAAAATGGATTGTTTATGGCTCCAACAGCAGCAGCTTTAACAGGTTTAAATCTAACTAAAACCTCTTTAAAACTAACTAAAACCTGTTTAAATTCAATTAAAACCTGTTCAAACCCAATCCAATAAAACCTGTTCAAATCCAACTAAAACCTGTTCAAATCCAACCTGTTTAAGTCCAACTAAAACCTGTTCAAATCTAATTAAAACTTGTTCAAATCCAATCCAATAAAACCTGTTCAAATCCAACCACTTTTACTCCAACTAAAATCTGTTCAAATCCAACCTCTTTTAATCCAACTAAAACCTGTTCAAATCCAACCTCTTTAAATCCAACTAAAACCTGTTCAAATCCAACTAAAACCTGTTTAGATCCAACTAAAACCTGTTCAAATCCAACCACTTTTAATCCAACTAAAATCTGTTCAAATCCAACCTCTTTTAATCCAACTAAAACCTGTTCAAATCAAATCCAATCCAACTAAAACCTGTTCAAATTCAACCTCTTTAAATCCAACTAAAACCTGTTAAAATCCAACTAAAACCTGTTTAGATCCAACAAAAACCTGTTCAAATCCTTTCATCAAATGTGCCCCTCTTTGCAAATTGTTTTAACACCTCTAATCTTAGATAGCTGAAAACAGTTGCATGTTTAATTTGAACACGGTTGAATATTAACTTACATTTATTTTCTTTATTATAAATAAACACAAAGTACATCCACATCTGATTTAGATTATAACTTGATGGTGTGATTGATTCATCTGTTTATTCATCATAAAATGTGGTCCAGTATTCATACACAGCCATAAGACATAATTCTATTCTGTTTCTTTTGTCTTTTAATTGAGATTGTGCTTCTAATTTCCGAGTGAGCAGTGTAATGCCACAAAACCTAATAGAGTTTTACTGAATATTAAGGAAATGTGGAGAAGCTGGAATATACAATTGGACTGCTTAAGTCTGTCAGAGTTAGTTGAAAATAATGTTGGACTATTAAGCACCTATTATTACATGCACATCCAGACTTGTTGCACTGTTGTGTTCATATACCTCATATTGATGCACATTTTATTAATCTTTATTTACTGTATTCATTCAATCATATTCTTCCACTTGGTTCCATTAGGGGCCACAGGTGACTGGGACAGATGGGGTAACCACTTGTGCTAACCACTCTTGCCACCGTACACTCCTTTTTGACTGCATACATTTTTTTGGTTGATTCTGTTTTATAGCTTATTGTATTTAACTTAGTTTTTTTATTCTTGTCCTGTGTATGTACTAATTGCAAATTGCACATTTAAATACAAGTGAAAATTTGTGTAAATGTATGTTAGTTAACGTTTTACTGCACCTCACACTAAAGAATATGTTTAAGTCCCCCAAAAGCTCAATGTTAAAGGTGAATCTGTTTTATTGGTATGACAGACAGTAAGAATATAAAGTATGAGTTGATGAACTTTATTATGTTCTATGTTATGTGTTTTTATTAAAAGCATTTTCTTCTTGTTCTTTTTGCGGTTAGGCACATTGATGAGCGGGCCAGTATTTTACAGATGGTAACGCAATAACTCTTACGCAACAATTATTGTACATCCAGAACTGAACTAGGCCATGCAATGAGTGTAAGACTAGCACATTATGTAAGCTGTACCTGACAAAACACTACATTTTTACTTTGACCAAAAAAAAAAAAAAAAAAAGGATATTTCCAAAACAAGTTTGTTAACCTGCCATGGTTGCATCAAGGCATGAGAAAAGTTAATTTTGCGTTCATGTGGTGCACTGTTACTACACATATAATGACAGAACGAGTGTGATTATACAGCGAGTGCTACACATCGGTGTAACTTTGTGGTCAGCAAGTTTCATTCAATCTCTGAGGGAGAAAACATTAGCTTGTCTCAGTGTGTCATGGGAAGTGAAGCCAGTGAATCTGCCTGCACTGGTAAACGTACTGTACCTGCACATGAGAATTACTGTCATTAACATAAAGGCTGATGAGCGGTTGTTTGGGCAACAGTTGGATTTTTTGCCATACCACAAAAAGTCTTGTATCATAATTCAGCTTTTTCTCATCAGCAGAATAAAGCGTTACTGCCCCCTCTGGTCCAAAATGAGAACAGGAATTGTTTAAATTCCTGCTGTGGACCGAACACATGACTACACAAGACAAGTACACCATAAACTCTAAATCAAAGATGGCAAGGAAACAACTAGACAACCACAATTATCCAAACTATTCCATTTGCAAACAACTGGGACGTGACTCAATATGTCTATTCTCTACAAACTGTCACCTCGTTTAACCTCGACCAAAGTGCCGCTGCGTGTGTTTGGAGCCTGTTTTGATGTTTGGAATTGAGTGGGATTTACCTGAATGCCAGAAGTGGTGAAGTATGGGATTTCGAACTTGACACTAATGGGTGGCTTCCCCTCCTTGTCTTCTGCCTCGACGCTGGGCAGGCCGAAGTGGGCTCGCATTAGATACTCTTTCCCGCCCTGTGGACCAGACACAAACAATTCAAATACAAAAGAAAAACATACACTTTTCCACAACAATTTCCATGACTTTTCCATAACCTTTCACCAAATTTTCATGAAAAAAAAGTATTTGCTGTTTTACAAAAGCTTTCCCAGGTTTTTGATGTTCCATTTTAATATGGAGCTCTAGCATTACCCTGAGCTGCACAATATTTTGCAATATTTTATTACAAATGCACTTGGATTCAATCTGAAACACAAGAATATGAATTGAATGAATATAATTGTTATGGTCCTCCATCTGACATGGGTTGACATGGTGCCAATGTCAAAATAACTGTCCAACCAGAGCCTTAAATCAAACTGTGTTGTGTGCTGCAACCTAATGAAAAAGTTACTAGATTAGTCTTTGGTTAGTTTTGATTATTAGTTTTGACTTGTGTAGGTTCATCCAGAGCCACGTATTTCTTCATAAATCTGAATTTAAATGACCTACAGTAGTATACACTGCAGCCCTAAAACATTCAAACTTCTCAACTGATGGAAATGTGAATATAATATTTACATGTCATATTATCATACTGTACCATAACATTTTTTAACTCACGTTCAAAATATTTCCACACCCAAGAACATTTTAATCTCCACTTAAACATTAAAACAACACAAGCTTATAGTTTGCATTGTATGTGTTTATAATGATGATGGTCGTGAGTCATGGTGTGTGTGTCTCACAGGGAACGACTTGATTGACCAGACGATCTCGCTGTTCTCGGGCACCCACTTCACGCTGCCCACCGTGGTCTTGAATTTGGGCGAGTCGGCGTCCGTTGGCACAGGAATGTGGATCTCGACATTGTTGGCAGTGGAACGCCTTTTGAACTGACTCTTGGCCTGGGAAAAAAAAAGAAACAAGCGCATCAAGTTGAACATGATGTCCTGCCTGCACGAGGATATAAAACCAGACATGCATAGCTTTGACAAGCAACTACAGACTAGGTGGAGCTTATGAGAGAACATGTAAGCTTTAAAAAACCATTATGGTGTTCTCTATTGTGATGGGAACATAACACACACCCTTTGTTCATAAACTTCTTAGAATAACTAACACGTGCTTACATTAGTGACGCTGTTTAAATGCCACAGTAGTGGTATTGTCAGGAGGCGTGACCAACCTTTATCATGTACTCGATGCGACTGTGGGAATGCTTCTCAATGACAGACTCAATCCAGATCAAGGGCTTTACCTAAAAAAAACAAGCACAACAGTGACTGACACATCCTCAAAGCCTGGCCAAGATGATGTTATTTAACGCATGGGACAGTCGCCATCTAGTGGGTATCACACAGCACTACGACGATAGGATGAAAAGGTGGTTTACTGTTGCCAACATCTGAAACAATTCCAAAACAAATCCATGTGGTAACTGGTAAATGTAATTATTTTTGGATGAACAGTGTTTATTTTCCAGTCTGAGTGTTGTTTACTCATTGCAAATGGGAGGATATATACACAAACACAGGGAATAATAAGGAAGTAATACAACTTCCCTTACTTCCCTCAAAGACTTACTGGCAACCCAATTGTGAAATACTTATAACTTTTATCACAGTGTAAACTTAATAAACCTACAGGAATCTGTGATAGCCTCCTTTATTCTGATATATTACTAAGACTAACTGTTGCCTTTGTTCCAACTAAAATCAAAAAAAGTAATAAAAGTGTTAGAAATGTGAGAGTGGATAAGCAAAGTAAGTGTGTTGTTTTTCATAAGAAGTAAAATGTCTAAACAAATAATGAGTGCAGAATGAGTTCAAATGAACAAATATTAACAGAAAGCTGGTTTGTGAGTCATAGTTTACAGGCGCATGGAAATAAATATTTAAAATATTTCTGGACAAATGTTTACAGTGCCGGCCAAAATCAATTATAAATATTTGGGTTGAAAGTCAACTTCCCAAAAGGCCCTGTTTTTCACATTTCTATGGAGATATTGACTGTTTACGGAAAGAAAACACCACAGAAATACTAAATTCCAGTAGAGTCATTTTGAGGATGGGATTTTGTGATTCTGCTAAAAAATAAGCTCACATGAGTGTTAAGGCGATAAGACATGAGCTCGAACTCTCCATCAGGAGGGATGAAGGAGATGGTGCGGTCGTTTTCAAAGCGAGACAGACGCACACACTGGTGGAACTTCACATCCTCCAGCTCGACTGATTTACTCTTTCCTCCTGCGAAAACAACATCAACACATATTGTAGAAAGCGTTAGGAGGCCTTTAAACAGTGGATACATTTCAAATTAGATGTAAATAATACAAAATGGTTACAAGGGTTTTTGTAAAATACTTAGTCAAAGCATACAAAAATAGTAATAAAATGTCACTAAAATAGAATGACAGATGTTGACAGACAATTTTTATAGTGGAAGAAATGATCACAATATAAAAAATTAAAATAAAGTCAGTTTATAGAAACTAGACATAACACATAAAGTTATGCGTTGATTTTTAGTAATGTCAAGTAGTACTGCTCAACTTTATGAAGCATTACTGAGGTCTTAATAAGCAACAGGTAATAACTATTGAAGACCTCACCTTTAATAAAACTCAGTTATTAAAAAAAGAGTTCAGAGTTCACTTTCACTCTAGGGGTGGGCGAAATGAACTACTCACAATATTTTTCACTGTCTAGACGATATCAATATTATAAACTGCGATATGAGAAATAAAATTGGAATCAACAGGCAAAACATGTATTTTAACCTTATGTATTATTAACTAGAAAAGGTGTGGGATTGGACATAGACCTGCAAAAGGGCAAACGTGCAACATGAGGTAGGCCTATATGAATTAAATTAAATATTACAACAAATTAAATAAAATGCTTAATGAACACAGGAGGTGTTAAAACAGTGTGTTGTAGGACTGTTTGAGATGCACTGAGCTTAACTTTTGATACAGAGCTTAGCCTGCTTTATGCTAACACCACAGAGACATGTGGCCCTGTGTTTCTATTAATTACAGTAGTTTTATGGAAATGACCTGCGAGTAATTTAGTTTTTAAACAGACGTATAGCGCTGCTTAAGCTCAGTGCAACAGGATTACTGTAGAAAAAGACGTCCGCTCATAAACAAGACTAGTGTAATTGAAAAGAGGTTCATCTAGAGATGGATCAGATAAAGGATGCGAGCTACTGGTTAGAGTGACTTTTGGAGTTCATGTTTTGATTATGCGATAATGTCTCTCGCCTACTCTGTCTCTATTTGTATCCATCGCTCGTGTTATGGTCGAGTGAGGAGAAACTAATGAGACAGCGCTGGTTTTCTGCAGAGTTGTAATATTGAATACAATGACAGCCAACATATCTCCACTTTCTCTGGAGAATAATGTTACAATGGCTAAATCTACTA
Source organism: Neodontobutis hainanensis (assembly GCA_024349245.1). Lineage (NCBI taxonomy): Eukaryota > Metazoa > Chordata > Actinopteri > Gobiiformes > Odontobutidae > Neodontobutis > Neodontobutis hainanensis. The sequence continues at coordinate 659,782 of JALDNG010000078.1, read as the reverse complement.
ATAGTGTATGTTCTGTTGAACTTTGTACTGTTCTTTTCTTAAATGCATGAGAAAAAAATACAGAATAATAAATGCCAGAATAAAAATTGTCAAAAGATAGTGCTTTGGTGCTTTGTGTTGTATATTGAGCCAGGCATCTTGAAGCCAACCCCCACTTCCACAGAAACTTCCTTGGAAGTTTAGTTTCTGTGGAAGCTATTGTTCCTCAGGCCACTACTCTACTATCTCTGTGTCCAAGTGTTTTTATAAAGAGAACTCACGTCCAGTGTTTTCAAACAGTACTTTGTCGTTAAGGCCCAGACGTAACTCCGGCATCCCAGACAGGAAGACACGCATCTTAATGGAGCCGACAATTTCACTACGAAGAACATTACCATTGGCACTAACCTAAAAAAAACAAGATAAAGTTCAGTTATTTCACGGAGAATAGAAGTTAAAATGGCAAACTATAAAATAAATACACTTCAAAATAAATTTAAAACTCCCACCCATCCATCACATTATGATGCTACTCCCAAATAACTCCCTAATGTGTACACTGAGAAATTATGAAGCCCAGGGAGTGCAATGTGACAGAGAGGAAAGAGGAAGTTTACAAGCAGGGGGAGAGATTGTGCTTCAAAAAACGTTTCTAAAACAAGACGATCCTACCAGGAGGTTCACTGATTCAATGACGTCCAGGAAGACCTCGTTCTTTCGGTACTTGATGCCCTCTGACCTCCAGGACACAGCATTAGTGACTGTTGCTGGGGGACGGGGGGCGCCAGTGTCAAGCTTGTGCCCCTCCTGGGTTATGTATCTGAGAAAATACAAAAAAAACACACAGGCAAAACAGAGAAAACAGGGAATTAACCATCTGACTGGTTTCACCCAAAAAACATCAAGGAAGAACCGAAACTGTCTGACTGTTCTCCAAGAAACTCCAGGGGGAATCCAGGCTAAGGTTGCTAAATCTCAGCTTAAAAAAACCCACTGTGCAGTTAAATGGTCATTTACTTGAGCTCTGCACAGTTTATTAAAATAACTACACTATCCATATCACAAAGGACTGCATGCAGTACAATATTAAATTATTCACAGTAACAGACATTAACACTGAGCATTTAAATATTTGTAGCACAACTCTGACCAGTGGAATTTTAGACCAGACAGAGCTCAGTATTTCTTTATATATTTAAAATGTGTTTAACTTTTACACTGCCAGAGAAGCATTTATATCCAGAGTTTCCCGCAACACTAGTTAAGATGGCCACCTTGGCAACAAGCACTGACCACCTTAACTAACATTTAGTATAAGCTTTATGAAGTAATATATATAATTAACATAATTGTGGTGCTTTTGTCATAAAAGGGGTATGTGGTTTAGTTATTAAGGCATTTAGTGGTTATAAGTGGAGTGTATTAATGACATGAATCTGTCTGATCAATTATCTACAACCATAGCTGACAGATTTTCTATGGGTCTTTAAAATTATAAGGTTATTGAAAAGGCTAATGGCATGTCCCGAAAAAAGCTTGTAAGAATCCAGATTTATAGGTAAATCCTCTGTGATTTCCAAACCAAATCATGTCCAATGTCATGCGTGTAATTACTGAAATTGGTCTTAGTCTCAAGACCACAACTAATTTAAATGAACAAATAAAAGTCTATCTTCAATGCAACTGAAAACATAATCAAAGAGAGTGTGTGGTTATAGGTCGTTTCCTACGCAAGTTTGTTTTGATAATGTGCAGTTATTGCCCTCCATAAAATACAAATAAGAGGTTTTGTGTTTTGTGTCAATGAGCAATGCACACAAATACAACCATATCCTCCCATTGACTGAGGAGAAATGATGGAGAATGCATCATGCTCTCAGGAATTACACAAATCCACCAGTTGCAAATATAAAAACCTAAATAAACTAATAATATTTATAACTAATCATTACAGTATTTATGCATTACACACAGTACTTATGTGTACTACTCACTCTTGCAGAATTTTGCTGTCAGTGGTTTGAGGGTAACCAAAGTCCATAAGCTCATCCATTAGCTCGTAAATGATGACAAAGTTATCTCTGATGCTCTCCTCTTCCAGTTCTTTGAAATACTCTGAGAAAACCTACAAGAAGAAACAAAGACATTTGTTTATATTTGGTCACAAAAAGTCAGTTGGAGTTTACAGATGTACTGATACAAAGATACACATACTTGAACTATTTTGTACAAAAAGGAGAAAACCAGAGAGACACTAGCATTTTTCTTGGATGTTGCAACCACTGCAGAAAAATGTTAAGGTTTATCATCACGTAGAAAAATTGCTCAAACTTGATATCAACTATACAACAACACACTGTATTCATGATATGCACAAACACTGAATGGAGAGTCATAAGGATACAGTAGAGGTTATTGTGTTTGATCCACATGAAGCGGACTCCTCCATGAGCAAGGATTGGGGAGAGGGTCCCCTCCTCCTCTTTGTCCATCAGGAGGGTCATGAAGTGCTCAATCTCTGACATGTCCACATCTCCACGGTAATTTCGGCACACCAGCACCTACAAGAAAGAAAAAAACTTAAACACTGCAGTACTAGCACAAAGTTAAAAACTTGGTAGATGTATAGAAAATTAATATTGTTACTTTTGTAATTAGTGTATTTCAAATTCATATACTATCCATACATATTGGTAATATTTGACTAAGAACTTACAAAACGTCATTGTCACTGTTGTTTACAGTCATTTGAGAACACAGTAGGATTATGTACCATAGATGCAGCTGTGACTGACACTGGTCACAAGCCAAACAGCTGTCAACAAAAATGCTTTAGAAATGAAGTGTCTTTGATCTCAATTATGTTTATTACAATGTCAGTAATACAGTAGCATTGAAAATTTCTGCTTAAATGTAATACTTGTTCAGAAACTATTATGTCGTTTTAGCAGAAAATCTAAGTGACCTTCAAATGTTTTTACAAAGATTGATTGATTGTTATTTTCACTCAGTGCCACATCATAGCTTTTTAGGCTATAGGCTAATTCTTACTCTGCAGCCACATCCTAATCCCTCAATGAGGAATGTGTTAGCTGTTAGCCACAGGCTAGGCTAACGTTAGCGCCATTAGCAGCTGTACCGTTATCTTACCTTTCCTTTTAGATCCAAGACATAAACAGCACTCGCTGACATCTTGATCTATTTTATACGAGCTGGGCTCGTTTTACCAACCTTTTAACAATACTGAACCTCAAGGTAAATTAAAGAATAGGCATTGATTCATAATACTGATAAAATTAATGGAAAGAACAGCGACCCTTCCCTTTTTGACACAGCACTGAGACCTCCCCAGAGCGCCCTCTGTAGGTGAGGAGGTGTCATGAAGGAAGTAAAAGCAGGCTGTATATATTCATTCATTTTACTATTTAAAATAATGTTAAATTAATGTACTTCACTAATATTAGCATAAAAAACACGATGACACATAATTTACATATCTAAGCTTTGTTCACACAATTACACATCTTAACAGTATAAAACTCAAACTTTAATACAACTGTGACTAGTGTAATTTGAAAATTATTGGACCATCTACATTTTTTGATTAATTAGACAAGCCAGTAGTTACAATTCACCATAAAAAATACATGATTCCTATGTGACATATTTTCCAAGGATAAAACAACAAATACAAGTGTCTCCTATTGTCAGTACAGAAGAGTTGTGTCTTCTGCTTGTGTAGCTCCCTCTATTGGACAGACAGCTTTACTGCGATATTTCACTATAACCAGTTTCATTAATGACTCAGATTATTAAAAACATATAGATACATTTAGATCCTCAATTAAAGACATCATATATCTTTGTTTAGTGATAAGGCATAAGGCTTTGACCAAGACCATCTCCCTGTTTTTAACTGCTTTAGTGAAACAAAGGGAAACATATGAAAAAAATATGCTCCTCACTAAAGCACCTGGCGTCCAGGGTATATCAAAGTACACAAAGATACTGGAGTAATTATCGGGGTAGCACAGGCTCAGCATAAAAATAAGTTAAGCTTAACTTGAAAAGACACTACTTTTCACTTACAATGCATTACCAACACAGAGGACCAACAAAGAAACTATCTATTGGTTTAGTTAAACCTTTTACAGACGACCACTTTTCTAATTGAAGACTGTCTCTATGTTATTTGTCTAAGAAACACTGTCCGTTCTGGTGTGAAAGCCTTTCAACACTGAGCTTGAGCAAGACACCTGTGCCCCGTCTAAAATGACAGATTTGTGATCCGCGCTGGCTGGTAAGATGCAGTGTAGACATTGTCCCAAGTCACAAATGCACTTGGAGTGAGGTACAGAGCCAAATATAACAAGGCTGCCACTTCTTTCCACCACTTCCCTGAGCTCTGATGTAAGCTGCTTGTTCACGATGCCATTACTTACCTGACATGTTCCTACAGAGGTGAGCAAGGCTGACGTGTTTGCTTTGGTTGGGACACTGACTGTTCCCGATGCATCAAACAGGTGTGGTGTAGGGTATTGCCACATTTTTGGAGAAAGAACAGGCTGTTTTGTAATACACTGTGTATCAATTGACACTTAGAGAGCAATATCAGTGTCTGTGTGCACTTTGCATGACATCAAGCATTTAGGAGTAGCATTTGTGTTTTAACTAATAGAGTATACAAGCTAATCTGTGCCTCCATCTCCATGGTGGTGTGATTTATACTTAGACATTGACTGTACTCCCCAGGCACTGCTGCGGCTTTTGGGGAGTTTTTACCATACAAGGAGAAGAGGAGTTTAGCTCAGTTTCCTGTAGGAGGGCTATGATTTCTCTCACTCTTCATCTCGTTCACTTTCTGCCTTTTCCTTTACCTCCTCACACTTCTTCCTCAATCCTTGTTTTTACACTGCTTTTTCCAACCTACACAAGAGGGAGGAAGAGTATTAAAACACATCCAATATCAGCTCATCAGAAATGTAGCTGAACATTCTGTTACTAAAACAATGTGTGCTAAAAACCAAATAAGGTTAACGGACACTTATCAGGGTAGGCCATGACATAAGTTTGTGTTGGACATTTTAAACTAATGAAACATTTGCTCACATTTATGAGCGGCAGCCAAGGAAAAGTGTGTTGTTCATTTGAGTCATTTAAATGGGTTGGCATCACTGTCAAAGTTAATTTCCCCAAAGGCTGCATTATATTATCAGAGACTAAAGATGTTTTCTAGTGACATTATGTAAATTGTATTTATAAGAACATAAAATGTCTCATAGAGCCTTATTACAAAATAACACAACAAAGGTGATTAAAAAAAGGTTGTGAGTTCAAACCCCGGTCAAGTCTGCATGTCCTCCCTGTGTTAGTGTGGGTTTTCTCCGGGTACTCCAGCTCCCCCACCCAAAGATATGCACGTCAGATGGTAACTATAACGTGTCCCTAGTGAGTGAATGGTTTGTCACTGTCTATGTTTAACTGACCATTGGGACTAAAAAGCCCAGATCTGCTGAGATAGGCTCCAGCAACCCCTAATGGTAAAAAAAGTAAATGAACATAAAACTTATACTTAACAATGCATATCTATTATATTTGTACAAGATGTCCTTCTGCATTACCGTTCCTATCCAGTAAAAAATATGTCTTTAATATGTAAACCGAATAATATTTTTTTACATATTACGTAGAAATTATAAATCAATCTCTCAAGGATTAGCCATTGTGCAAATGAAAGATGTGCAGAAATATGTTTTCCACTTGGAGTAACGTGGAATATCTGGTCAGATTGGTGCCGTGTTTCTATAAATGAGGAGCTCTTTTTCTTTCTAAGCCTAACCCTTTTATGCAAAGAAATTGTTTGGTCCATTAATTTGGCCATTACGCAGATTAAACAATGGATCATTGGACGCAATTGGCTAGAAATGCAACCAGAGTAAATGGTTAACCTAAAACCTAAAAATACAGCCTTAACTACCGCTGCTACCACACAATTGGTCAGGAAGCAAAGTTATTGTCCAGAGCAGCACAAGATGGATTTTTTTTAGTTTGTGATCTCGTAAAAATCCTGCTGCTTCGCAAAGTAACAGACCTGCTTCAAGAACTGACACAACATACAAACAATCAGCATAACAAAGCCATGATAACGCTCTCACGATTTAGAATTTGAAATTGTGGTTTGAACGGGAGGTGTCCAGACCACGGCTTTCTGGGCAGGCGACTGTTTTATATCTGGGAACCATTAAAAAATCTTTGGAGCGACACATTTTTTGTGATTTTGAAGTTAATATATTTAAGGCAAAAGTTTCATAGTGTTGTAAAAAAGTCAATTCTTAAGCTGCGTGGTAAGCTTTTGCCTATTCTACATTACAATGGGAATTTCAATGTCAACATTTTGTCCTTACTTTAATAAATATCTTGAAGCTGAAATGCATTGGCATGTTTTTGGGGAAATAGCCAAGCTACCATAAAAGTTTTTATCTAAATTATTTGCCTTTTTAAATGACCTTCTAATGATATTTGTAGCCAGTTTAAAGCCAGTAGCGTTTTTGCCTGGCGTGCCTCACAAATGACAGAAAACAGATCTAAATAAGGCTTTGTCAGACCAATAGTAATTAAGAGGCACGCAATTGCAGTCGACCTGTGGTTTGAGTCTGCTCCAGTGTATCGCTCCACTGCCTGGCCTCCATCTCGCGCAGATAGCTGTCTCCCCAAATTCTCTCTGGCGAGATTATTTTCCACCCCTTTTTCTTTCAGTGCTAGAATGAAAACTATGTCTTCTCTAACCAACTCTGGCATTAACATCAATTTGAACATTCCTAAGTAAGAACACAGACATATACTGAAGGAGAAATGTGAATCTCAGATTACAAATAAGAACAATTTGCTTTTCACGTCTGGATAGTTAGACTTTCATCTCTTATCAGCTCTCCCCTGACTCCCCTGTTCAAAATAAAGGGTCCAAATAAGGACGAGGTGAAATATTACCAGAGCATCCGCACTATGTTGGTCTACTGGGAGGTTTGAATAAGGGAGGGGGGTACAGTGATCACAGGGAGCCAAGTTGGGGAGTGGCAGAAAGAGGTAAACGGTGGGAAAGGGCAGTCACTAGGGACAGGGGCTGTCTCCAAAGCTCCTCTCAAGTTTAAATCACGCAAAGCCTGCACTCACTCTAGCTTGCATCCTCAGCTCGGGCTCTCCTCTCTTCTCACTCTCTTCTGCTTCTGCCAGGGTCTCGCCGAGCCAGGGTTTCTGTAGGACTGCAACAAGTGTTTAAACAGAAGATACAGTTTGTTTGTTCTTTGAGGAGGAAGCCAGGAGCCAGACGCCACCATGGAAGCCATCAAGAAGAAGATGCAGATGCTGAAGTTGGACAAGGAGAACGCCATCGACAGGGCAGAGCAAGCTGAGACTGACCAGAAGGCAGCAGAGGACAAATGCAAACAGGTGAGATTCAGAGGATTTAAAACCAGATAAGATAGTTTTACTCAATGGGAATACATGAGTTTATATCATATTAATAGTTAAGGTATGCCATAAGTAGATCAACTTGTAATGTCTTAGAAACAATAGTCTTAGTTTGTTTCAAACCTACGTCCAGATGCCTTTGTTGAAACCTTTTCTTGAATATGTCTTAATTATGTCCTGGATAACTGGGAACCTCCACAGACAGAAAACCCAGTACACAGAGTTATTTTAAACTGTTACATGGAATAATAAACAGTATAGTTAATATAGAAAAATAATTTGGAAAAAGTCAAAATGTGCACTAAATTTACTGATTAAACCAAATCCAAACCATTAGAAGTTATAATTCTGTATTTTGTTTGGATCTACAGTCATACTTTAAGCAATATGACTCTTACTGGGTATTTTTAGACAACAACTGTTTTACACAAGTTTATTTTTAACTTTGGCTTTAACAGTAGGCTACCATTATTAAAAACTAATCAATAGGGGTGCCCCTAGCTCAGTCAGCTGAGTGCATGCCAAATATGCAGAGAGACCCGGGTTTGAATCTCACTCGAGTCATTTGCCCACTGTCATTCCCCTCTCTTTTACCCTGTTTCCTGTCAATATACTTCAAAAAAAGGCAAAAAATAAATCTTTAAATCTATTTGATAATGTATGTGAACAAACAAACTATGACTACGTAACAATACTGCTGTGTCTGTGAAGGTTCTCAGTAAGGCTTTAACCTTTACTTCAATATCCAAATGTAAGAAAAGCACACTTGTTTTGAAGGTAAACATTTCCAAATATCTTCTCCTTAAACCTTTGTTTTTATTCAATATCATCCAAAAGATGACACCATCTTATTGCTGCTTCTACATTCAACATTGGTTTACTCTAAATATAAAAGCTAAAGTTTACACAGACAGTTGTGAATATGAACCTGAGTATCTCCAAAGAAGGAAACAGTGAAAAATAAGTCAGCAGCTGATCCCGAGCCCCTGGGTGTCGTTCTGCTGAGGCCTAAAGCGCTCGAGGCATGTGGATGAGGCTACCCGGGCAGACACACGGACACACTGCTGGACTGATACCTCACTGAGGGATTAGACTTAAAGTGATGCTGAGGAAATACTTCATAACAGCAGCTGCTCTGACTCTGACAAGCATCCTAATGAGAAAACTGCAGAAACTACTGTATATAGCCGGGACGTCCATATTTAGAGCTGTGACATTTCAAGAAGTTAGTCTAGGTACTTATACCACTTGATAAGTGTCAAGTATTATCCAGAGATGTAACTGGATATTTGAGGTTTCTAAATACAGTCAATTATTGCACTGTGGAGGCGTTAGTTGTCGTCTGGGGGCTCGAGAGGAATGCTACGCAGCGAGGAGATGGAGAGATGCAAACAAAGCTAGGATCTACATTAAAGCAAGTGGAAAAAAACACTGTTGTGCTGGCTAAAGCCCTAATTGTACCCCTAGAGAGCACAAGGAGTGACAGTTGTCTGTGACACCGCGCATATGGACCGCTTCAGTATCTACACAGACATCAAGAAAGTGTCACTGTGAAACCCTAGAAGATTACCAGAGCTCTTTAGTATTTACTTGGCAGGGACACAAGCAGTGCCACGACATGCTTTCTCTGCTATTCTTGGCCAGAGAGAGCGGTAAGACCAATAAAAGGCTCTGAAAACACTCAATATCAAGATATATTATGTACAGACATTCGGTGCATTTTCCAGCAAAATGTCAGCCTCGTGAGTAATGGTTCAGGAAAAGAAACAGTGTTTAGGTTCCTCCATATAAATCACACTGAGAGTTATTTAAAAAAAGAGGTGGACGTTTGACTGCACAATATATTACAAATGTATTATGAGTATTTATAATCAACGTGTGCACTCTACATATCACTAAAGACTGTGATAATAGTACATTATTCCTAACTGTAACCTCTTGCTCTTGATTTGGTCTTGATCCCTGAAAGTCTGGCCTCTGTCATTACTCAGACTTTAACATCTCTCTTTGCATATCATGTGTTTTCTTAATTTCTTTATGTCACCCTTAGCAGGAAAAGTACCAAGCTTTTAAATTTGACCAACACAGACACTTTTTAGGACTATTAATTAAGTAATAATTCAATATTATAAATGAATTAAAAAATAATGTTCATAGAGATGTAAATCCTGGACATCCTCAGAGACAGCCACTCACACCCAGCTCTGGGATAGGCTCCAGCTCCAGTCCAGAAAAGGAAAAGCAGCAAAAAAATCCATTAATCAATAATAAGAAAAAAAAAAGTAAAAGTTTACAATACAAAGTTGAGTAGGCTTATACAAAAAAAAATAAATAAATAACAGATGCCAAAACCGTGTAAAGATGACTGAAAGAGTCCACCAGGAGGCATGTTGAACCTGATATTACCACTAGGTGGAGTCAAGAGCTACCAAAGTCCATCTTGGCCTGTTGCTTGCACAATATTGGTTTGTGATAATGATGAATGGGATGACTTTCAAAATGGTCAAATCTACACTGATAATGACTTAAGCTGGTTATATCCATTGTAATTCAGAGTTCTGTTATTTTATTTACTGTAACAAAACTGCCATCTGGTGGTCAGATATAGACTGACACAATTACAATATAACTACATAATCTATTCAACTGAAAGAACATCCATTTTGGGATATCTGTGGAAGTTCTCAGTCATCAAGGACACAATCAAGAAATGGTTTCAACAAAGGCATCTCCCAGATCTTATCTTAATTTAAATAGTTCCTTCTCATATTTTTGTGTTCTCCTTTACCAAAACCCTCTATGAGTCTATGAGACTTGATTTAAGACTGGACTTGTAGTAATAGGGTTTTTAAAAACTGTTACCTAGAGTCTCTACAAATGTGGGATAGTCTTGTTTTTTATTCTTAAAAGCCTTGGTCTCAGTTAGTGTTTGTTTTGACTACAACCCTGACTCTTTCCTCTCTTTTCTTCCTACTTTTCAGCTGGAGGACGATCTGCTGGCTCTGCAGAAGAAACTGAAGGGAACAGAGGATGAACTGGACAAGTACTTAGAGGCCCTGAAGGATGCTCAGGAGAAACTGGAAATCTCAGAGAAAAAGGCCACAGATGTGAGTTTTAGCACAGCGGGGCAATCTGAAACACATTATAACCACATTATAACAGATAACCACAACTAGATTCTCACGTATCTCCGTCCAAAACCCAACATTTCTCAGTAATAACGTTTCTGACACAGTAACAAAGTGGCTTGCGGTTGCACCAATGTCAAAACAGGGCACATTATAAAAGCTTTGTCTTGTGTATAATTGGAGTCAGAAGGCACAAGGGATAATGCTTATATCGACATCTCTGTTACTCATCACACTTATTCAAATGACTATGCACTGACAAACCGTCCTGATACAGTCTGATAAGTGTGACGCAGACAATGCTAGACTCCCTGACTTAATGGTGCGTATTTTCAAGCACAGACAGAACTTGGACGGCCTGTAGCCAACCAGGAATGTCAAGAATGCAGCTTAAGCAAACAAAGAGCTCAATACGGCGGTGTCTAATGAAATCACTGCTGCGGCCTTCTTCTGGGGCCCGAGACATTACCCTCTGCTTTGTCCTGTCTGGCCTTAACTCGTGCTTACTGTAGCTTCTCAAAATAACTGATGTAACTGATGTATATAGCATTTAAAACAGCATATTATAGCAAATAAATATTCTATTAACAGATCAAATTAACAAGATAGTGACCACATGTAACGATTCACTTCAAATATGGAGCCAGAAAACGATTTCAATAATTCCATTAAATCCATTTTATGAGTTTTTGACATGAGGCACACTAACAAAGAGTTATTTTAAATAAAAAACGCGTGCCTGATTCAACAGGGCGTGCTAATTCTCATGAAACAAAAATGTGAAAACAGCATGAAAACAAATCCCGCTACAACATGTCTCATATTTACAAGATTTTATTGAAAAGTAATAGTCTTGTGTTACTTTTAGCAGGTCCTTTTATTGGGTTTAAATGCTAAATATTTAGCTGAAAAGTAAAAAAAACAAAAAAACATCTATAACCAGTTTAAAGCCACTCAAAACCATTTACAGTCCTGGTTTAACCACTTCCAACCTGTACCAGATCCAATTTAAAAATAGTAGAAACTATTGTGAACGTGTTAAATCTACTGAAAACAATTTACGGTCCACAGTAAACCATATTATCACTGTCCAAATAGTCGAACCAAGTTTATTCCCTTTCAAACTATTCTGTGTTCGACCATTCAAAACCCACCTAAATGTGGTTATAAACAGTTTAAAACCAGTCAAAAACAGTTCCAGTCCAGGTTTAGGAAAAGTAGCACTGACGATCTGGAGCGAGACACAGAATGCATGCTCAGTTAGTCAGACCATGGCGATATAAAGTGAGCTCATACCTAAAACATTTCTCTGATTTCATCACTACTGCTCTCCGCGGCACATTTCTCTGCCTTCCACTTACTTCTATTTATCTCTGCTTTTCTTAGGTTTACCTAGTGCATAAGGCCACAAAGGTTAAAGGTCAGATAGCAGTTTGTGAAATAAACATCAGCTATGTCACTTTTTTTTCTTTCTGTGCTTGTTTTACCACAACGTCCTACTTCACACGGCTCTGTTCTGTGACATATTTACATTTAATCATACGTATGAGTGTCATAGGAGCTGACAGACTGTATAAATGTAGGGTTTGCTGTAAAAAATGACTTGAAGGAGGAGGAGGAGGAGAAAGGGGGTGATGAAGGAATGTGTCGCCACCCAATGGCTGCGGGTCATGAATGCATCCAAAACCAATTTACATTCCTGGCAATTTCGGGTCAACAACTCTGTCTGAATGGGATTATAACAGCCCACCCAACCAGGAGCCTCTAATAAAGACAGTAAACTCTCTCATATCCTGTTTTATTCAATTATAAATGATTACTACATGATTCAGATGAGTCAGACCGCGCTCCCTTGGCCTGAACTCTGCTCTTCCTCTTATTCAAAGCGGACACGCAGTCTTTGCTACACCTTACTTGCCATATAAGTCCACAAAAGGCAGATTTCCACCGCACACAACTTCCTTTAACACACCTCTTCTGTTGAGGAGCGCCCTGAGCCGTCCCCTCTGACTCCTGTGATGTCATCTCTCACAGGCTTCTTCACTGGATTGGAGGATCTCGCCATAAATTTCCTGAAAACTCCCAGCCCTTTTTTTTTCCCTTCCTTTTCTTCCTCCCAACACTGCACGTCCTTTATTTCCTGCCCCAGAAAAAAAAAAAAAAAAAGAAACTTCACTCCGGAGCCAGCAACTTCTCTCAAATCCGTCACGTTTTAGTGTCGCGTAAAGTTTTTAGTGTTTAGCGTCGTTTTGCGCTTCGTTGGGGGAGAAAAAAAAAGACAAAAGTATTGAAGTTATGGAAGAGGTCAAGAAGAAAATCCAAGCCCTGCAGCGCCACGCAGATGAGGCAGACGAGCGAGCTCAGCGGATACAAGGAGAGCTCAACCATGAACGAGAAGAGCGAGAAAAAGTGAGGCTTTTCATGACGCATTCTTCAGTTTCGATGCATTTTACGCCTGCTTTACATTTCAGTTTTTCTCAACAGGAAAAGCGCTATATGTAACTTTTACACATTGTTTTTTAACCTGCTTTTTTACGTCGACTTTTGTCTAACGGGGACGTAATTGTTCAGGAAGTATTTGAACAATCGCCGTAGCCATGTTTTATAAAGACTTGTCGCGGATAACTCTCCTAAAAGGCCAAAGGTCAAACATAGAAACGCTATTATTACAGTTTATCAGGAGTTTTTTTTTTTAGTTGCATATGTCCACTTCCTGTTCTGTGGTGTTGTCTAAAGTAAGCATATAAAGGGTGTAGTTAACAACAGGGTGTGTTCAAATACTGCTCACACGGTTTGGAGAAAGAGCCTTCAACAACACACCTGTAGGATTAGAGTCCACAGGTGATGAGGTTACTTATGGAGGAAATAAGTTTTAAAGGCATCACACATTCCCTCCAAAAGTCATGTTTTTCGTAGTCCTCCCTTCACCTCCTTATCTTTTACGCCCAGAGCATTGAACACACACATATCAGTGAAAACACACAGGAACCCTCTTGACATACTTGTAGAAAACCAGCTGTGAGGCTTGGAACAGAAAGTTTTACAAGATTCGGTTCATTGCGTGTAATTTCTACTATTTTTAGAGGAAAGTTTGTGTTTCATGCCTAAATATGTTAACAGTTTTTTATGATTTGCTAAGAGGTTTTCAGGTTTTCTTTATTCTTGCTTTCATTTTCTCATTCTCACTGTCTCATCGCTCAGATCTCTCGTTTTATAGGTTGGGGAGTCAAAGCTGCAAATTCCAAAGACAAAAATACAACATTCCTGCCTAAAAACCTAAATGATGTATCTAAATCCCCATTACTGTAGATAATGAATTGTAAATGTATTTATATACAGGATCTCTACTGAGTCTTTTGTATAAAACAATGTAAGTAATGAAAATCCAGTCCAAGTATTTGTCATGACCAAGTTATGAATAGCTAATTAATTGAAGGTCTGTGTTTTTTTATTTATTTATTTTTTTTTACTGATAATTCAATATCTATTTTAAATCACAAACAACAGCTTCAATCACAATACATGAATACTTAAATGTTGAATATGAAAACAGGCTTAGACTATCAATGAAACGGTGTTGTGACCAGGGCAGCATGGAAAATAAAAACATGTAATATGTGATTAAATATTTTTGAATAATGTGTGATAATGATATGAACTGTGGTCTTTGAATACAATCAAATGTAGGAATAAATGTAAGAAAAAACCTAAATAAATTTATTTTTATTTTTATATTTAGACAGTTTTGGGTAAACGTCCATCACACGGAAGACGATAACGTTCTTGCGACATAGATACTGCGACCGATGATCATTAACGGTAAATTTGCGATCTATTGTGCAGTACTAATTGTGACCAAAGCCACAAAAATATTACTGGAACCAGTGAAACCAATGGGAGTTTGTCATTAGATTGTACTTTAATACATTTGATTAACATCTTCGCTTCAGGAGACATTTAAATATCACAGGTAATAAAGTTATTGCGATATTCAATCATACGTTTTCCTAACATTGTGCAGCCCTAGCGCTCTAATTTTTATTTTAATTTAAATAAAGTTGCCATGGTCACTCAGTGAAATAAATATTGTCGGGAGACGTCAGTAAAAGACCCACCTAGGATTTTAGGTGAAGGTTCTCAGTCATCCATGTCATCTTAAAGAGACTTGGAAAACTAAGTCCTGATGCCTTTGCTTTAACTTGTCTTAAACTGTAGTAAAGTTCCATATATCTGTAATAGAGTGCAGTAAACAACTCAGTATTACACTATATTTGAATTCAGTTTTGTATATTTTTTTTTTTTTGGGGGGGGGGGGTCATTAGTTTCTGTTTCAGAAATTCAGATAGCTATGTAGAAATAACAAAACTTTGGTCAAGTGTGCAAAGTTCAAAGTTCATAATCAAGTATGTTAATTATTACAGGGAGAAAATGAAAGCATGAGAGTAAAGTAATGGCACTTTATAAACGGTAAAAAAAAAAAATAAGTCCAGCCAGCTTCCAAGGCAATCTGCTCAATTTCCGTGCCTTCACAAAAACTGCACAAAGAATCCCAACCAATCGCTAGAGTCTGGTTTGTTTATGACCGACCTCTCACCTCTGACCTCTTTGTGTTTGTGTGTCAGGCCGAGGGCGAGGTGGCGTCATTGAACCGCAGGATCCAGCTGGTGGAGGAGGAGCTGGACCGCGCTCAGGAGAGACTGGCCACAGCTCTGGAAAAACTGGAGGAGGCTGAGAAGGCTGCAGACGAGAGCGAAAGGTGACAGAGAGAGTTCACTGTACTTACCCATAATGCTCTTTACCTGTTTGAAACTATTGGACTTGTACACAACAAGCAGGAAGATAGGGTTCAAAGTGTGCACATTACTTTATTCAGACAATCTCACTTTCTTATGTAAACATACTTGGGTCATCATTACAGTTCAGTAAAATAAAACTGTTCCTGCTCATTTCAATTTAACACTATTAGCATTTAACATTTTACATTCAGTAATAAGACTTGTTTTCACAATGGGGCAGTTTAAAATTCCACTATTGGTTTATAACAAACACACACTGCTCTGTGGTTAAAAGTACATTCTCTGTCTACCCCCTAATTGTACATGAAATGAATCTTAATGTAAGTGAACAGGTTGAGCTGATGCCTGTGTTTCTTTTTGGTCTGCAGAGGCATGAAGGTGATTGAGAACCGAGCGATGAAAGATGAGGAGAAGATGGAGATCCAGGAGCTGCAACTCAAAGAGGCCAAACACATCGCCGAGGAGGCAGACCGCAAATACGAGGAGGTTAATAACCCCAAAAAGAGCTTCACCAGAAAAGATTCTCATCATTTCAGTTGGGTTTTGAGTGTCTTATGTTTCATTTCTGTCTGCTTTCAGGTTGCCCGTAAACTGGTGATCCTGGAGGGTGAGCTGGAGAGAGCAGAGGAGAGGGCAGAGATTGCAGAACTGTAAGTACAAACGCACTGGTATCCTGTTGTCGGGGGGCTAAATAAAACCTTTCACAAAGTAACATGTTTTTCTGTTTTCATGCAGTAAGTGTAGTGATCTTGAAGAGGAGCTGAAGAATGTCACAAACAACCTTAAGTCTCTAGAGGCTCAGTCTGACAAGGCAAGTCTTTAACCAACCTAATGTACAAATTAAATTTAGAGAGATAAGTGACTCAGTGCTACCTTACTGCCAGCCTGTTGTTAAATTGCTTTAACTTATAAAAGCAGTCATGATAATGTTGATCTCATTTACCTTAAACTAACCCAACTAACTCAAAGTCTGACAACAATGATAACCGATTAAGCAGCAATTAATATAGCTACAGTAAAGTCAAATACAGCTGCTGCTTTTTACTTACTGCCAACTGACAGCCTTTATTTTAACTTATGTTGGTCAAATAAAAAGCCACAAAAAACTCTTTATTAAAAAAAAACAACTAGTCAAATATTTACCTCTTCTCCTTAGTCTGTATATTCAATGCAGAGACTTTGACACATATGGGCACGTCCATTTTGCTTTTGTAAAGACTTTGGTTAATTATCAAATTGTTTTCATTTTACAGTATTCTCAGAAAGAGGACAAATACGAAGAAGAGATCAAAGTGTTGAGTGACAAGCTGAAGGAGGTAGGTTCACGTTCAAGTCGACAACAGGTCACAGGTTTAAATGCAGATGACTGACACTTGTATCCCCAAAAAGGCTGAGACTCGTGCAGAGTTTGCAGAAAGGTCAGTGGCCAAACTGGAAAAGACCATCGACGACTTAGAAGGTACAGTCCATTCACTCTCTCCTAATCACACTTCCTCTTTCCCTCAGTCTTTTATCCTTATTTCTAATGATGTCTTTCTGATTTTTTCTCCCCTTTTCTTTATCTTGATTTTTTTTTTCTCTGGGATCTTCTTGGACACTTCTGCCTTTTACTCTGATGACTTTATCTTCTCGCCTTTTGACCTGCAGATGAGCTGTATAATCAGAAGCTTAAGTATAAGGCTATCAGCGAGGAGCTCGATCATGCTCTTAATGATATGAACACCTTATAGAAAATAATACTTAAGTTTCAACTAACTGTCCCCCCTTTGGTTTATTGAAAGCACTTTGTTCATTTCTTCTTCCTTGCTCCTTTTCAATTACACTAAAGCTGAATAAAGATTTATCTATTTTACTTTCTTTGTCTGTTCCTTTTGTCTATTACAGTACATCCAAAAAACAATATTGATATATTAAATGCATGTTTCCGAATACATTTTAATTGTATTTCCCTATCATTTTTATCTCAGATCGACTACAACGGGCAAAGGCGGAAAACGTAGAAATAAACCAACGCCTGGAACAAACACTGCAAGACCTGAGCTATTTGTAAAAAAAAAAAAAAATGAAATGAAAAACATCGCACTAAATTTTTACAAATCATCTCTTCTCATTTCCATCCATTCCCTGGAAACTCACTATTCTTTCTGCTTTTAAAACACATTTACCCGCTTTTTATATATTTATGGTTTTCCGTTGTCCTTTTTATTTACTGGTTTTGGGGCCAAATGTGCCATTTTTGGAAACCAGAAGCACGGTTAAAATCGACGACGACATAGATAAAGTTGGTTACATAAGCTGTATTTTGTGTCTGTGTGCCCTGCCTACGAGTTTGTGCAAGGCAAGTAACACCCTGTAAAAGTTCATTCTTCACTTTACTTGTGTCGACACGCTCCGAGTTCTCTCTGTGTGCTTTACTTCAGAGAAACGGCTCAAACTTATAAACATCTCTCGCTGCTGTACTGTCTTACCATGTACCTTTCTCGTTTCACAACAGCAAAAAAATAAAAAGTACTGTTCATTTAAAGCACATCGTGTACTTTTATTTTTTCCCTCAAAACATGTCAACTAAGAATCACAACATCTTGAAATGAACTCTACTGTGCTTGTTTTGACGGATACTAAGTAATGGAACATGCTATCCTTTTGTAATTGGCACATATCTTGTCAAAACTTGTCACATCAACCCAATATTACATCACAACTTAAACATACAAGGTATTTATTGAGACATAGCAGCCCTAAATAAAGCAGCATTTGTCTCCTTTAGTTCTGGGGTAGGCAGGCCCTGAAAATAGCATTGTTTTTACTATTTCCATTAAGTAAAATAGAATTTGTTTTAGACATAAGTTGGTAAAGTAGCTCAAATATGTACTCTGGTCAAAGTACTGTGCTGTGTAGATAGTGTAATATAAATAACCCGAGAAGAAGTAAAAGTATTGTCTTAAGTAATAGTGAGTACTCATGTGTCACAATACTTTCGATTTATTGCACAACAAGTGAAGCAAGACAAGTACGATCATTGACCTACTTTCCTTATGAAATGGCCGCCAGACGCCAGCATATAGACCCATTGTCAACATGTTCAGGCCACATCTGTTAGACTGATACAGGTGTGGCCAGAGCGTCTGAGCAACTCCAGGACTGCTTCAGGCGCACACTGAATTGACATTGTTTAAGGAGGACAACATTGACATTGAAGCCTATACCTTTACCTTTGTGCTGTTTTAAATCAAGTGCAGTTTTCACAATGTCTACACCACCAGAAATATACAGGCATATCCTAACAACAAGCCCAGGGTCACCAGGGAAGTGCTCCTTCTGTTAAAGGCCCGCAATGCTGCTTTTTGCTCTAATGACACTCAACAGTGTGGCCAGAGCCGACCTGAAGAGAAGCATCAGGGAAGCTAAAGCCTTGTACAGATGGAGGATCAAACATCACTTTAAAAGTAGCTAAGAACTTAATATTTTCTGACAATGGCAGAAAATATCACACTTCTGTCCCAGATGTGACTGTGTGTGATTTGGGGGGAATGGAAGCGTGATGTACAGCGCTTTGGGTGCCTGAGAAGAGTAGAAAAAAAGCACTAAATAAATGCACACCATTTACCATTTACAATCACTCCAGCTCATCCTGCAGCGTGCTGATGTGAGCTGCACTTTCCAGAACATCAACACCCTGAAGGCAACCGGCCCAGATGGCATCTCTGGACGAGCTCTAAGAGACTGCACTTGAGAGTTACCTGAGGTGTTTTCAAACATTTTCATCTGTTAATGATAACAGACCAGTGGCACTAACACCTGTAATCATGAAGAGCTTCGAGAGACTGGTGCTAAATTACATCAAGGCTGGCCTGCCACACATCATGGACCCCATCAGTATGCATACAGGAACAAGAGGTCAACTGATGACGCCATTTCCATCACCCCTCCTCACTGTACTGCACCACCTGGAGAAACAGGCATATATCACAAAACACAAATGCCTCAGATTTGCAGATGGAACAACAGTGGTGGTGCTGATTTGTGTGAAAGATGAGGGTAAAGGGTAAAGGGAGGAGGTACAGGGGCAGTGTAGTGCAAAGAAAGTAACGTCACACTTAATATTACCACAATATAACAACCAAGAAAAAGAAGGATGTACACACACTATTGAACATCAATGTGGAAGAAGTGGAGAGGGTTTCCAGCTTCAAATTCCCGCATTGCAGAGGACCTCTCATGGACTGGCAACACCAACATGAAAAAAGCACAAAAGCGTTTATATTGCCTGAGAGCACTAAGGAAGATCAACCTGTTAGCATCACCTCACCTCACCTCATCACCTGTTAAATTATAGATTAGCAAAACACTATGTGGATATGTGACAGAGCACTAGAGCTTTCCCTAGTTCCCATAGTTCCAGTCAGAAGTTTGGATAAGAGACTGTTTAATCAGACTGATTTATTTCCCTGAAAACAGCTACTGCTCAAACAGATTTGCAACTTGCAGGGTTTGGCTACAAACTCATTTTAAAATATAGATTTTACATATAAAATAGATTTTATTTTTAACTTAAACATGGTTAGACAGCAAGACTGGAAATGCTGTGCTTATTGAATCCACCCCATTGAATTTCACATTTGTATCCAAAACTTGGAAAAACAAAAAGAACGGTGATGTATGTTTCTGATAATATTCTTATCCAGAAGCTATCACTTGGGAAGTTTTCATCATTTGAATATGTGTCATTCAAAATGGATTTGAGGTTGTCTCCATCTATATTACATGTAGTTCTTTATAAACCGCCCCAACAATGTCGTGATTTTATTGATGAGTTACTGTAATGCTTTCAGTTATCTGCACAGAATTTGAACAAATAGTCATATCAGGTGATTTTAATGTGCATGTGGATTATGGTTGTGACAGAAATGCCAAATAACGTTATACTAAACTTGATAGTTTTAGTCTTTGTCAGCATGTTAATAAGCCGACCCATAACAGAGGTCACACTCTGGACCTGTTCATTACAAAGGGTGTTCATATTTCAGATGTCACTGTGATTGATGTTGCTCTGTCTGATCAATCTTGTGTCTTTTTCCATCTGTCCATAATTCCAAAAGTTACTGCTTTACTACTACATTTATGATAACAACAGGACACAGTTTGTGAAGGCAGTCACATTTTGGAAATGCCTCTTCATTTGAGGATTTGTTGAATTGTTATACTTCTGGTGTTTTGAAATGTCTGCACTGGCTTCATGTTGCTCATAGAATAAAATTCAAAACAGCACTGCTGGTTTACAAGTCTCTTACTGGTTTTGCCCCAGAATATTTTTATGAATAGTTACTTATGAATCTTCTCGTACTCTGAGAACATCTGGGACAGGCCTTCTGCTTATGCTATAATTTTCAATAAGTAGAACTTAAGAATCTGCTATAGGCAGAAGTAGGGAGAGTAGCTAGAATACCTGCTTTCTGTCACTCAAAACACTGTCCCGTACAATACACAAGACTCAAGTAAAATTAATATTACTTGATTAATAAAGGAAAAACTGCTGTCGTTGTGTTACTTGTGATTTATGGAATAAATAAGTGGCATAAAAGCAAAGAGCCAAAGAGTTTTCTGAGGTGATAGCCTTCTTGGTGTAAAACAAAAATTGCACTAAAGAAGGTTATTTATTTTGCAGACTCCTACATCAAGATTCAAGGGAACCACGAGAACATCATAAAATTATCACTTCAAATGCGAATATGTTTTGTACATATGTTTTGAAACCTTTTCTACAATAATGAAACCATTAAACTGCAGTTGTATTCCGGGCCAGCAGGTGGCGGCACTCCCTTTGTTTCAGTTTAATGTTCGCCGGGCGGGATTTCCGCAATAGTATATCAAGTATGGCGAAGACGTACGATTATTTGTTTAAATTATTGTTAATTGGCGACTCTGGGGTCGGTAAAACCTGTGTGCTGTTCAGGTTTTCAGAGGACGCCTTCAACTCAACGTTTATTTCAACAATAGGTGAGGGTTTATTGTTGAACTCTATGTGAGTGTTTGTCTGTTTACAAAACGCCAGTGCTGTTGTGTGCATTTGGACCCGTCTATTCACTGGAAAGCTAATATCCGCTAAGGGCGAATATATTTTGTCTTTACCAGTAACCATGAATTTATAATTCAAATGTTTTGGGGTGTTTTAAACCGCCTATGATATTATAAAATGTAGCTGACGTTATAGAGGGGCGCTTTGCATTAGCACGTCACACATTTAAGTTTGGGGCACAATGCCGGTGAACTGTGGCTCCTCTGAAGCTAACGTTAGCCGTTAGCTGTCAGGTCTCGTCTACATCGTGTCATAAAACCGGAAAAGTATGATACATACATAAGGAGCTTAATTTACAGACACAGCAGCCGTGTAAATATTAATCCACATGTTCTTTCTATGGCTTGATAATCTACTTGTGTTATTTAGACTCTACAGTTAAGCTATATACTAAGTCTAAAACAATGAAACAAGTCTCACAAGTTACTGCTGTCTCTGACCTGCATTTCCTTCTTCCACAGGAATTGATTTCAAGATTAGGACAATAGAGCTTGACGGGAAGAAGATAAAACTACAAATATGGTAAACTATAGGCCTGTGATATTTCATTTCTGTCTGTAAAGTTCTTATAACTGACAAGCATTTAAAAATAACAGGCATTTTGACAACCACTTGGCCATAATCATATATGTTATGTATTTAGGGCCTGGATCAGAATTAATGAAACTGGATCTGCCAACAAGCAGCTACAGTCTGAAATCAAAATTATATATGGGATGCTCCATACAATCAACATTGCTAATGTTTACCCTTTTCAATTCTTTTCTTGCTTTTACTGTACTTATGGAATTGCAAGTGTAGAGTAAATGTATCTGGTCTGTTCTGTAATGTGTTGGACACTTGTTTTGTAGGGATACAGCAGGCCAGGAGCGCTTCCGAACAATCACGACCGCTTATTACAGAGGGGCAATGGTGAGTGAATACAAAATCCCCAACTTAATCAATATTTAATATGTTTCTGCAACTCGCATCACTTTTCTGTTATTTGTAGGGCATCATGCTCGTCTACGACATCACCAACGAGAAATCTTTTGAAAATATCAAGAACTGGATTAGAAACATAGAGGAGGTCAGTGGCTAGTTAAATCGTAAATTTTTACTTTGAAGTTTCATCACTGTTGAAACCAGCATGCCTTTTCTTTTATACCCAGCATGCATCATCTGATGTTGAAAAGATGGTTCTTGGCAACAAGTGTGACATAAATGACAAGCGGCAGGTGTCCAAAGACAGAGGGGAGAAGGTGAGAAAATTGATGTTAAGAATTTGCTGCTGAAAGTAAAGTTTGTTATTAATCTGTATATTATATAGATTTTTTTTTTTTTTACTTTTCAAGAACATAAACTGAAAAACAATCGGGAAAATTATTTATTTTAAAATGTTCCTTCCTCTTTTAGCTCGCATTAGAGTATGGAATAAAGTTCATGGAGACCAGCGCAAAAGCAAACATCAATGTGGAAAATGTGAGTAAACACTATACATTAACATTTATTTAGGTCCTGTTTTTGTAAAAGGTTGAATATGTTATATTTATTTTGTCCACAGGCCTTTTTGACTCTTGCCAGGGACATCAAGACAAAAATGGACACAAAATTGGTAAATTGCACTTTTTATACAACCTTGCATTGCAGGATTATTGAGTCATGTAATAAGTAAATTTCATTCCAGTGAACACTTACTTATTTTTATTTTGTTTTAGGAGGGCAACGCACCACAGGGTGGTCATGGAGTGAAGATCTCAGAGCCTCAGAAAAAGACCAGTTTCTTCCGCTGCAGCCTACTGTGAGGCTTCAGGCTTTGTAACTGTCTGCCAGCTTGGCATAAATAAACTGTGCTTGCTCTCAGCACTTTTTTTTCACCCTCCTCAACCTCCCGTCCATGGCCTGTCCCCCTGTCCCACCAAACAAAGGACTCCTTACGCTTTCTTCCTCTTCTAAAAGCTTCCAGTGGTGCATCTCTTCCAACTCAACAGGATTTTCTGTCTTCAGGGAGCAGACAGCTGGACTAATCTCTGATGTTTGTGTTTATATGTCCCACAGGTGGTAGCACAAGTTTCAACTCGTTTAGAGGGAGGGATAGTGCTAATATGTATGTCATGGTTGTGGGATGTAATATTGAGATCTATTTTTGGTAGTCCCTTTTCCCTTTTGTATGTGATCAATGTCAATCAGAGACGGATAGGCTAAAAATCCAGTGATGCAGAAATATCCTTTCATTTCCATTACACCGCCTGATTTAAATAAGGCATATGTAATTTCACTTCAGCTATAGACACTGACTGAAGGAGATCATTAGAAATCTCTGTTCTGAACTTCGAAGGTTGTACTGCTCTAACTCACTGTGAAGCTGAATGATGTCTCTGCTTTTCTGACAAATATTTAAAATCACTGAAGTATCGCACTGTAGGCCTTTTTTTTTCTTCCCAGGCTACACTCGCAGCTATGCTTGCACTTTACCCTTGTTTTGTGTAGCCTGTGCCAAGTGATAGTTCTCATTACGACAATATAGTTATTAAAAAAAAAGGGAGAAGGATCACTTAGTGTTGGGAGTATGTCTTACAATTTTACTGCACCTATTTAAAAACTTGACAACCTTTGGTGTGCTATTTATCCACTTTTCTGGTATTAGTTCACAAAATGTATCGCCCATATCTATAGACAGAATATATTTATACGTAAACCTTGAATCCCTTATTTCTATGCTACTGTCCTGCCAATGCATAGTTGGAAGCGATTATGTCAGCTAGACTCTAGAAGCCTTGATACAGTCCCATTAGTAATACTGTATGTTAAGCTATAAATGATGTGACCGTCCAAATAAAGTCAGAATAAGAGTCAGTATTGCTAGACCCTAAAGATATGTTACAATGTCTTAATCTATCACATTTTCCTCATTTGTTGTCTGCAATTACTTTGTCATATCTTTTATTTGGGACCTCATGACTACCATGGCCATTTGTCTTAAAAGGCTCAGTTCAGTCTTTGTTGAGCTATGCATCGTGACTCTTGGACCTGTGTGTATTTGTGTCATGTTACTTTCAGGCATGTTTAACCTGTACAGTTTAATGTATGGGCTTTTGTTACGTTTTATGAGCCAAATACAAACCTGTTTGTTGGAGACTGCATTGTGACATCAGTGCAGGTTAAAACTACCTTGGATCATGAAGTAGGAAAGCTTAGCATGTTAAACTGGGGATGGTGTTTTTATTTCTGTCATTCTGTAGCTTTAAGTTGTTCAAAATATAGGAAGCACATGTTTTTTGGACTCCACATGTGTCATTTAAAGTCAAAATGATACAGAGTCTTGACCTTTTGTTTTATAAAACTATATCTTTTTGTTACGAGTCCTTGTTATATTTCATATGTTTTCTTTACAGCCACAATTTACAATAATTTCATTTGTTGTGAAGTTCACAAGGGGAACAACATTGTAAATATCACACTGAAAATAAGAGATCTACTTAAACTGTACTGTACTTTGTAAGCCCATATGAAAAATGTATCTACAATTTGTAGATATGTGTACTTTTGGTTTAATAAAATGAGACTATTTTAAAAAATATATATATAGCATAGTGTTCTTTAGTCATGTGACCTTATGCCTTCACTATGGCCCTGACAGCTTTCATGACAAATGCCTCCAGAGCATTGTGTCCTTTATATTGTCTGCTGTAATTCAACCCCTTTGGACACAAACACAAATGTACTGTTGATGTTTATGACTAATGAGCCTTGTCTTGACGGATTGGCCGGTGCTTCCACTTGAGGGTAGATTGACCAGCACACAACAACTAATATCTGTAGCTGAAATGTTAAAAAGAAAACTGAAAATGCCCTGGATGAATGTGTAGACTCCAGACTGAATGTGCTTTGATAAAGGTACCAACTAGCTGGCGACAATAATCCACATCTAACAACAAATATTAGATCAGAAGTAGTCTACTTTCAAAGTTTTGGAATTACTTAAGACAATTGTTTCCAAGGTATATCCTTATGTGGAAAGCAGAAAAAAACTGTTTTTAACAGAACAAACAAGTGGAAAGTTTGTATCACTTAGCAACTGTGTATGTGCTTCTATAGGCACTGCAACTGTGTGTAATAATATCAAATAAACATTTATTAGTATTGTGTTACTTACAAATGTAGAATCATATATTACATCTGAAAAACAACATAATAGACTTTGAAATTGTCCACTTTGATATTTGAAGGTCCATTGTGTAAATGTTGCAGAACACTGAACAAAATAAAATACAGTCAGAAGTGCTTTATACTCTATGATCAGAATTACTTTCTTTGTGTTTGTTTATATACCAAAAATCCTAAACTCTATTACTACAGGTTCCCAGGCTGGACAAACCTGTCACTGCTAGACAAGAATAAACTCTGCTCATAGACAACAGATTGTTCCTGCAGGGAGCCATGGCTGTTCACATGCTCTAAAAAGGCGTGGAAAAGCACTTTCGTTAACAGATGTTGCTAGTAATGTCAAAAAAGAAAAAGTGTATCTTTCTTATAAATGCTTGAGGTTCCTTATATCCTTATATGGAAAGTGCTGTGAAGAGACAAGAAATAACAGTTTTGTTGGGGCGGTAAATGCATGTAGTTGTATCAACGTCACTGTTACCTGAGGAACTCTGGGGCGCGGATGATCATGTGCTGGAAGTCCTCCAGAGACAGACGCCCATCGTTGTCCAGGTCGGCCTCGTCCATCACTTTCTCACACACCATTCGCACCTCGTCCTCCGTCAGCTCATTACGCGTCAGTTTGTTCAGGGTCTTCTCCAGGTCTGACTTACAGATAAAGTCATCGTTGTTGAAATCTGTCAGAGAAATTCAAAACACATCAAACTCCTGTTTTTATATTATTTGATTTTTCACCTTTGTTTATTGATACATAAGGTCAACATTTTTAAACTGGTGTCATTTTCTAACAACTATTTCAACCATTATAACTCAAAATTGTCACTTGGTTTCCAGGCTCCGTGCCACATTTTCTCTTTTGTTCTTTATCACTAAGTAAAAGTAAAATCCAGGTTTGTCTTCTGATTATTTTAATCACCTACAAAAACGCAAATGATTTAAAAACACTGTCTGGACATACATTTTGAGATGACCTGGATGACTGGGAGCCTCCACAGATGAACTCCACCTTTAACATGTCCAACTCACCTGAACACTGACCCATGACGACACAGATAATGATGTACCATATAAATGTTTTCATCTGTCAGCAGTCATTAATTAGGGCCACAATGGGACAAAACAAACCGTCTTTTCCATTGTGCTTGTCTGTATGAAGGACTGCTTAATCATTTATAACATGCAGTGTATAGTCTGTCCTGCTTAAAGCTCCATAACCCTTCACAATGTTCCCATTACATATCAAACTAAGCTAAACTCAGTCCGTTTGTCTTTGGTATTGGGTTGAATGTTAATATATGTGTTGTACCGTATATCTTAAAGGCATAATAGGCCTTTAGGTCACGTGGAGCCATTTCACTCAGAACCGAAAACATGTCCAAGAAGTCATTCAGGGTCATGTTTCCCTCGCCATCTTCAGAGAAAACCTCAGCAATCCTCTGTCGAAATGGATTGTCCTGGAAACAGAAAAAAAAGTAGATTCCTCACCAAAAAACCCTCAAAGGGATAGTCCAGTATTTGATTAAAGAGGATGCTTCAGTCGGAGTCCCTTCAACTCATGAACCCACCGTGACCCCAGGCCTCGCAACCACTTGGATTGAACTGTTCCTGATGATATTAAATATAACCGGGTGTTTGGAGTTTTTCCTCGCCCTGATGGAGGCTCAAAGGACAAACAGTGTTGTCTTACACACACTGTTAACCATTGAGACATCTGCTTTTGTGATATCAGGCTCTATAAATAAAACTGACTAAAGGGAATATTATACTTGGGAGAATGAAATTGTTCCCTACAGTTGATATTTGTATGTACAGCCCCAGGTTAGGAGAAGCAGACAGGAGCAATGACACAGCCTTTGTGTTACCTATGACTGACTTTTTTAACAACTAATAAAGCTGTTGAAACAGCAAAAGCTACCATTGGTGCAAGTGTGTTAGATAAATACATGGATTTTGGGCCTACTTTTATTCTGTTCCTCTTTCATACAAACCCAGACCGTCACACTCCCAAGTTCAAACACTTCACTGTGTCTGAAACAAATTTTATAGGCTTTATCAGCAGCACATAGCGGTTCATAGAGAAGTAAAGTAGTACAGCATTTTAAATAAAGAATATGATACTGCCTCCTGTCCGCTCCTCTAAACTATCTCCTGTGTGGAATAAATAAGTAATCCAGAAATATCTTCTTAAACCACATTAACAAAATACTGAACTCTCGCTGTAAAAACACACTGCCATGTTTTGCCCATTGCCTCAGTGAATAACTCTGTGGCTAACATACTGTGGCTGGGTAAAGAGCCATATGATTGAGACATTTCCATTAAGGACCCTCCACTTTTTTTAAATTTCAGAGAGTCGGGTAACACTCAGCCTTTCAATGAATTCTGTCAATTAGTGAAGCGTTAATTATAAATGAGGGAGACACAGGGGGAGCGCGTCCCGGGACCAGTGGGCCTACCTTCAGCTCTGGCATGCTGCCAATCAGTTCATATGGTAGCTTCACATCTGGGTTGTTGGTGTAGTCAAGAGGAACGAGCTGCGGTGCCAGGTCCCGGTAGCGGTAGAAAAGCCTTCAAAAGAAGAGGTCACATAATGTTCTTTTAGGATTGGATTACATATTTTATAGGGGCATTTAAAGGGGTAAATAAAGGTTGTTTAGTTATTCAAGGGCAGTCCCCGCCGAAGGACAGGTGCCCTGATACTGGAGTTTAGAGTTACACTATTGTGTTGTGCAGAACAGAACAAAATTATGCAATGTCAGGACTCGCTTGTACCAACAAATATAACGTGTGCTCACCTGAGAATTTCTTTTCTCGTGAAGTAAGTGCAGTCCTGCAAATTCAGTGTAGACAGTTAGTGATGCAATAAAACATGCAACATAGTTTATTTAGCACCAGGCAGAAGTAAAGGTTTATTTAATCCCCAAGTTAAGACCAAGAGACAGGTTCTTGTTGGTGAATGGGCTTTTTAAGGAATCAGAAATGACTGAACAAAACTTATAAAACACTGCCAAAAACAACAGATTAAATAGGATCAGTGTCCCACAGAATTAACAACTGACTGATAAAGTATTCCAAATCAGCTCCAACGTCCATCACTGTCCCCATCAGTACCTGTTTTCAATGGTGAGCACTGGTTAAAAAAACTCCAAAAACTTTGCCCAGATATAGTACACCTGAGACTCTGGTTGACAGTGGCAGCAAATTCTTGAAGATGCTGAAGTGACACGATTTTGAACAGTTCACTTTTTTGACTAAGTTGTCATATTAGAGATAAATGTGTTTTATTTAATATCTCAAATGTTTGTGAACTGAACACTAATTCCACCAGAGTGTCTTTTTACATCCTTTGTGGTTTTACACTGATGTAAATGTTTGTTAAAAGCTCTATTTGCACAAACTGTGATATTGTACATTTTGGTATGTACATAATTTCCTGATTCCTGTTTCCTGTCTGTATGTGTATGTACATATGTCCGTTTCCTGTTTTTATGTGTATGTACATGTGTCCGTTTCCTGTCTTTATGTGTATGTACATATGTTTGTTTCCTGTCTTTATGTGTATGTACATATGTCCGTTTCCTGTCTTTATGTGTATGTACATATGTTTGTTTCCTGTCTTTATGTGTATGTACATATGTCCGTTTCCTGTCTTTATGTGTATGTACATGTGTCCGTTTCCTGTCTTTATGTGTATGTACATATGTCTGTTTCCTGTCTTTATGTGTATGTACATATGTCCGTTTCCTGTCTTTATGTGTATGTACATATGTTTGTTTCCTGTCTTTATGTGTATGTACATATGTTTGTTTCCTGTCTTTATGTGTATGTACATATGTCTGTTTCCTGTCTTTATGTGTATGTACATGTGTCCGTTTCCTGTCTTTATGTGTATGTACATATGTCCGTTTCCTGTCTTTATGTGTATGTACATGTGTCCGTTTCCTGCCTTTATGCGTATGTACATTCCGGCAGTTGCTCAGCACTTTGCTCAAGACAAATTTTCCTTTGGAACAATAAAGTATATTTGATATGTAACTTTGTCAAAAAACAGTGAAAAGTTTTCCTGTAGCAGTTTTATTGGCAAGCTTCAAACTGTAAATACAGATATTGAGCTTATTAATTAAAACAACATTTATGGACAATTTGCACCAAAAACATTTTTGTCAAGTATTATTTGGTTGGGGCAAGTGGCAAAAATGACCACCTGGTGGCTGTGGAGGGTAGGGTAATGTTGGTGATTCTAGGGTCAGTTCAGACTTCACACAGCACAAGTATTATAAATAGACATCTTTATGTATTCAAAAGCTATATCAGTCTCTCTTGCAGTACTTATTATATTTTGCCAGAGCTTTTGGAATAAGTGAAGCATCACTTCAAACCTGCATCCACATAAGACAAGGATGGACACTGACCTGATATGCATCTAGCTGCTGTGCTGTGAAGATGCTCTGTTTGTTCCCCATCTCTGCTCACAAACATCCAGGCCCGGGTCCATCGTGCAGTGCTGCTGAAGCTGCATGGATATGCCAGATATGAAATACTGGGACAAAAGCAGGCCAGAGCCAATGGAGAGATCAGGTGTCGGTCGGCCACGGGGCCTTTGGTTCCCATTATAAAGGCGGCATTTCATCGTTTTCTCCTTTGTGAATAGCAGCCCCTCTGACAATGAGCAGAGGAAGCCGTGCAGCATCATGCCAAGTGCTATCAACCCCCTTTAGTGCCACTCTAATATGGCCAACGCCTCGGCCCGCGCTCAAGTTACACTCTGTAGAGGCAGCCTTTTGTCCACAGCAAATAGAGTTTTGACAGGAGGCAACTTTTGTTTTGGGCTGAAGTTGTTGTTGGGGTTACAGCTAAAGTTTAACAAAATGTTTAAGTTAAAGTGACTTTTCAGCATTTAGCAGTTCTAAAAGAATGCAAGACCTACTATTAAGCTGTGTCTCAATATACAGCATTTACTATGTCCTTAAAAATTATAACATGCTTTATCACTCAAAGTTACACAGACGTATGTAGTGAGTGAACTAAGGCTTATCTTCTGGTTTTATGAGAGGATTCATGAAAGTGACTTGGAGATTCTTTGTGACATCTTGTTACTTTGAATGTAGTTAGGTATTGAATGTGATACTACAAAA
The DNA here is from genome assembly GCA_024349245.1 of Neodontobutis hainanensis. Lineage (NCBI taxonomy): Eukaryota > Metazoa > Chordata > Actinopteri > Gobiiformes > Odontobutidae > Neodontobutis > Neodontobutis hainanensis. The sequence continues at coordinate 629,058 of JALDNG010000078.1, read as the reverse complement.
AAAGCTTTGTAAAATAGGTTTTGGTATGACTGTAATTGCATAAAAAAATGTGTTTTCTTTGTCATTCTTTATCTATTATTTAAGCTTCTGTGATTCATTATACTGGACAAACTTTAATGACCCCAAAAAGCAGGGACACAGCAATTGTTCAGTCCAAGTTACAAAAACCAGGTACAAGTTAACACATGTGCATAGTTTGCATGCTAAAATATTATATTACTAATTAAATACTTAGAAATAACTCAAACATTTAATACTTTTACAGCCTTTATTCTAACCGAGAGCCTAAAATATACATATTGACATCTGTTACTGCCATATATTCATCATCACTGCCATATATTATAATTTCTGGTTATTTACATATATTACATTGTCTCTTGTGGGACTAAAGGAACAGTCCACAGCTGATGTTAGTGGCAGCCACAGCTTCCTGCCACCATGTCGTTGTACTGCTTCAACACCACGTTCTCGTCGTCATCAAAGTAGAGCAGGTTGATGGAGAACAGCTTGTCAGGGACACAACACGGAGTTTCCACGCCCTTGAGCAGCTTGAGGGCGTTGATGATGGACTGGACGGTGGCGTGGTTGGTGGGCCTCATGTTCTGACCCAGAGGAAAGGAGCAAGAGCCTTTGCAGTGGTAGGCGTTGTAGCCGCGAGGAGACACGATCCAGCCTGACCAGCCGATCTCCTCGAAGTCCACGTAGAGGGGCAGGCGCTGGCACGGCATGGACGTGGCATCTTCGTCGCTGTAGTCCACGGAGCGGGCAATACGGGAGGAGGAGCCGGACACAAAGGCTTGGGGCAGGTTGGAAGTGGCTGTGCTGTCATATAGCTCTATTGGAGAGAAGATTCTTATTAGGGAATGTGATGTGCTATAGTACATGGAAACAAAAGTCACTGCTGCTCATCATGTTGGACTTTGTGGGGGAAAAGGTAACACATGGTAATAACATGTACTGTATGTATAAAAAACGGTAAGCTAAGCACTAGGAGGATATTAGGATATGAAAGAATGTCATAAAGCTGAATTAACACTGAATACTCCAAACTAAACTGGACTAAAAGGACAAACATGAACAGTAGGCCATTATAGACCAATATAAAAGCTTGGTCTAAAATCCCACCTGTGCTTTCCAAAGTCGTGGAGCGACGGCCATCATCAGTGAATAGCACCAACATGGGCTGTTTGCTCTGATGGTGGTTGCGTCCAGAAGCAAACCGGATCAGTTTCATGTCTATTGGGCTGCCACCAAGAGTGCGGACCACAACATGGAGGCCCAGGTTACTGCCTTCATCCACCATCCAAGACCGAACCTTTAATAAAAACATTATTCAGTTAATTCCACAATTCATTCAGCTTGTGTTTTCTTTGTTGTAGCATTGAGATGAATACTCACAGCTTGTGTGATAGTGAACACTTCCCATCCAGTGGAGTGGACTGGGATGAGTCGAGAAGACAGCAGCTTTTTGTCTTGTGCGCTGTTGTTCTTGCTGGTGTCAAGCAGCTGATAAACACTAACCTGAATCATAACAATATTTTAATAAACATTCAAATGTGCAAACGTACAATACAATAAAGAAACGTGTTTTAGTCATAAATGTGCATGCCTTTCTGTTCCATACCTGGCAGAAATGGTGTCTGTTAAAGGTCAGAGTGGCCTGAGGTCGCAGCTTGAACAGATGTAACTCTGCAGTGAGGATCTTCTCAGTCCTGGACACCGTGGACAAATTGAAGCTGAACTCCACCTGCTCACTGCGCACTGCAATAAAAGCGACTGTATTATACACTGACCCAGGCTACGTTTTAAAAAGAACAGTTACTTTATGCTTAGAAAAAGGTGTTTTAAATAAAAGCTTACGTTTGTCAAAGAAACTGCGGACAGTGTTCCCCTCCAAAATGTACGGGTCCTTGGTCACACCGTCCACATCCGCCACAGTGTTGTACAGGTCGAGCATGTACTGAGGAGGCTGCATGTGTCCGTGGATAGCAGGGGGGTCATCCATCCCAAAAACCTCCAAAAGTCTCTTGATAGCAGTAGAGCGGACTTCTTCTGATTCATTCTCGGCGTTAAAGTGGTTTTCCAGATAGTTGAGTGTAGGCCGAGCTGCGGCGGAGAACAGCAGAGTAGCAAAGGTCACCAACAGGAGCATATCCGAGCCGTGTCTTGATCTGGCCTACAGTCCGTCTGCAACTCAAAAGGTGAAGTGACTGCTGACTGCGGACGCTCGACGTTTTATATCAAACGGCCCTGACGCGTCCTGAGAGCCCCCAAAGCCTTTGGTAAACAGCAGTAAAGATGCTATTTGGTCGCAAATGTAAATCACCAATCAGCGAATGTAAAGAGAGCCTAATGGCGACGTTAACAAGGTGTGAACCCCGTGTGTTCAAGCCCATTGTTCTCATGTCTGGCAATAAGACCTCAAATCAACTAAACTCAGCCTTTGCAAGAAATGTGTTCTTGTGCGATACAAGGGGCGGTCCTGAGGAATACACCTTTTTTTTAAAAAAATAAAATGCTTAAAATGTACGTACATGCGCGGAGCTGGTCTGTTGAGGAAGTGCACTCTCTGTGGGAGGTTAACGTATGCTGAATGAATCCATTCAATTAAAATAATGGGAGCAGTGTTTCAGGTGAAAACCAATTACTACGGAAAAAAGACGGGTGTCGCTGTCTACACTTGGTGAGATTTGCACAACTGCTTATGCACTTACAGCTGGATAATCATCAAATCTGCAGTTTTATTTTACAGTTACATTTCCTCACATACTCCGCCTTACTCCATACTTGCATACGCTTAGCGAGTGTTTTTTTAGCAACTATTGCCACACTCTAGCCGATTATTTTAGGCTTTGCTTAATATTGATTCTAATTCTACACGTTTACATAAACCTTTCTTGAAAAAGTACCAATGTGACGCACCGTGGTCTTTGATCCATTTGAGCTTTACGCACAATTACGCACCAGAAAAAGTAAACTAAACAGAAAATGGTTTGTTCCTCAGCTGCAGAGATCAAAGTCAGTCTGGATTGCAGCTTGCAAGAAGATCATAGAGTTTCTACTGTTCAGATGACCATGTTGTTTCACACGTTTATATCAAAAAGTTAAACTATTAACGACTTGCTCGTGTGTTCTTTCGAAGGGGCACTAAACTTTATTTAGTCTAAACACTTTTTCACGTTTCCCTTTTACTCATAGCTTCAAAGAAAGGCTTTGGGCGTCTGGGACTTTAGAGTCAATTATATTGTTGAAAATGCTTTGTCTTATTTATTTATACACATAACTTTGAGCTTGGAAAATAAAATCATACTTGGCAAGATCCCACAGCTTGAAAAACAAATAAGATATTTTTTTCTACTATAACTAACTATTCTACACTTCTCTGAAAAACTTGTGTAGCTTTGAAAGTGGACATTGTATAAGAGTTATTTTTTAAAGTCTAATTTATAAAGCTCAATAAAAAAAAGTGTAGGTATATTTTGATGGTATTTTATTCCGCACATAATATCTGTCTGACTTTTGTTATGGTTCTGTCTGCACTCAGTCCTTATAACCTTTATACTTGAAATTATAAAGAGAGTACCTAAATACTTTTGTGTTTTGGCTATGATTTTTTTTTTTTTTTTCTAAAGTCTAAATGCAGTATTCATTCTAACTATCACCTGTTTAACCATCTTACTTTTTGTTTATTTGTTTTGTGAAAATCTGTTGACAATCTCTGCGCAATACATACTTTTTGATGTATTTCCTTTGATCTTTATTTTACATATAATCATTTAAATAATGTATTGTGTCTAGTTTAGCTCATCTGACCAGTAGTTTTTCTTCTGGATCAGTAAAGTTGATCTAAACTCTAAGGAGCTAGATAAATACATAGTGGGATGCATTTGGGGAACCTTTATCTTTTTGTTTGTCGTTTGGTTTGTGAGATAACAGCTCAAGTGAAAAGGGTCCGTCTGATTTAGCAGATTCCCCTGTACTTACTGGGACAAGGACAGCAGTCCGATTAAGAAACACACTCAAACATTAACAAAAAACTGTGTACTTCACTGCATGCACTGTTTTTTCATGGACAATCAACATATTTCTGTAATAAACTCCAAATAAAAATGTCAGGTTCACAAAAATGTTTGTGCTGATAATAGGTTTGTGTTGATAATCAGGAGATTCAACAATGCATGCTATTGGGGACAATAATTCATTTGATGACCACAAATAATTGACAAGTTGTGCAATAAATTTATTTACAAAATAATCCTTTTCACATATATTACATATAATACAATAGTTCTTTAGGGTAGAAAGAGTAGAGGGGATCAGTAATCTGCATCCACAAGGGCTCAACATGTCTGACCCGTAAACAGTCTTTGTTTAAGGCTCGGGAAATTTCCAGAAGGGGCACAATGTCTATTCTTGGCACAAACAGGAAGTGATGGAGAGCACTGTGCGCATCTGTCCGTACTGGTTCATGAAGCTGTGGCTCTCATAACCCTGGGAAACGCATGAGTTTGACTGTCTTTCAGCCCACAAGTGGCAGATTTCTGGATCCAATGGACTCCTGCAGCAGAAAATACCTTTTTAAACCCTAAAATTTACAAGATTATATTGAAATTTATGGAGAATAACCAAATTACATGTGAACTTCTAAAGATCTATTTAGAAATGGTAGGCTGTAGGGTTATATTACATGTATACTTGTACAATTATTGTGTATTAATTGCAAAAAAAAAAAAGTCAGTTCTGTTTGGTATTTGTAGATATATTGGTTTTAATATCAAGTGAGAAGAAGGGACATTTGGTCGCTAAAACTCAACATGCCACCTCTAAAGGTGTCAGAGATCACGGGTAATTGTCATGAGACATTCAGGGACATTGCTTTGGGGCAGCTGTGTTCTTACTTACCTAAGAAGGCACCGGTTTCCTGAAGAACAGCCTCCCAAACATCTGCCCACATCTATTTCCTGTGGAACATTAACAAAACAGAGAAAGTGCAATGAGCTCACAGCTGGTCACAAATATTGACCTTTTTAAGTGTTGACCAGCTGCCATTTTGTGTTGCAGCGGCTTTGATCCCACATCTGCAAAGCACCATTTGTTTTTACACAACATCGTTACACAACATGTATGCATTGGTAAGAAGTCTCTAATATAAACATATTCATTCGTCTTTCAACTCATTAAAACAGTGAATCTGTCTGAATAAAACTAGACCAAGAGAACAAGCTGCTGTCTTGATGTGTATTGATGCACGTGGACGCTCAGCACACATCCTAAAGCCCTTCACCCCAGACTGTGCGGTGCCAGTCAGTGAAATGGTCTGATTAAGTGGTGTCTTCCACATACGTGTCTGATGAATAAAGATACTTCATTACCGCCTGGCCCCCAGCTGAGCCTGTTTCCTCTAAACCTGACACAAGAGAAGGCGTGAAACCAACATCCAAATGACCTAGGTGTTAAGTTTGCCTCTTTATTTTAGCAATCTAAGTTAAAATATATAGTTTATGTATAAAATCTAGGGCCCTTATAAAAGGCGATGCAGTGGTTTACACACCTTGAGTCGCTCTTCTTTGACTCCGTCTTCATGGTGGACGGTCTCATAGTAGTACTCCACATAAGGCACTCTGTAGCAGCTTTCCTTCAGCTCACAGGACACAACTGTCTGGATGACCTCCACTTTGTTTGGAGTCTCCACCAGAGCAGAATCAAACTTAGTGGGGGCGCAAGAGAATCCTTCTGTAGATGACACATGATACAAGTGTTCAGGCTTTTAGAAGATCATAATTTAGGTTATAACAGTATAAGCCTTCAGGTCAAACCCCTCCCTCTAGAGACATAAGCTCAGCTCTTGTATCATTTAAACTCAGAACTGACAAAGTTCCTTGTACAAGAGATGAAGCGTCTTCACCGTGAAAACTAAGTCCAGATACCCTTGCTTCAACCTTTTCTTTAAGTAAGAAAAACTTTATTCTATTTAGGCAAATGTGCCAGAAGTCACGTTTTTTCAAGGAGTAGATTAATTAGAGATATTGTCCAATTGTAATTGAACTTCTACAACTAACTCAACTGTTAAAGCAAATTAACTGAACTGTATAGACTTTGTATTTACAATATGGCCCAGATTCACCTCATTTGATGATAGTGTGTCTAAAATGAAGAAATCCAGTTTTACTGTAGTATTCAAGGGTAAACGGTTATGGGTGCTTATTCTTAGCACGCCTGTTATTTTCAATTTACCATTTCTGTTTGTGCAACGTTTAGACTGCGGTTCTGTTGCAGTGTAAGTAGCCTTTAGTTTTTTATGGCAGTTCACTGGGACCAAACACTGTATACATTCACATTAATATTACATATCGGTGTCACTCAAACGCACCTGGAGAGCCCTTGGACCGGGAGCATCCTCCCACATCAATGACTGTTTCGTACGGGGTCTCCGCGTAGAACGTCCTGAGCGCAGGGACACGGATGCACTGCGTCAGTTTGATCTCGCAGTGGCAGTCCTCGATCACATCCACCTCTCGCGGTCCTTCAAAGAGAAGCACTCGCTCCACGCGCATCCCGGTTGGCTCGCACACCTGGGTCAGACCGCACGAGGGCAGCTGCTTCTGCTCCGAGCTCTCGGCCACAGCGGCCACGCGCGTCCTCAGCTGCAAGGACAGGACAGTTATTTAGGCTGCCACACGTCTCAACGAGGGTTATCGAGGTTAAGGCACCTTTTATAAATAAACAACCTTGTCTGGAGAAGCTGTTAAAATAGTCGGCCACTTAATTTTATTTGCTGTACACTACTATAAACTACAAATATACTTTTACATGGTACGGTTTATAACTTACACGTAAAATATAATTTACACTCATTTTAAATCCTCGCAGAAATACTAAAGAGACGTAAACAACTCTTATAGCGCCCTCGTGTGGTGTTGTGAGGTAATGCTGATGTCTTACCTTTTTGCTCCTGATAAATTCCAGCATGGATGAGTGCTTAGAGTAGTCCTTTTGGGCTGCTTCATGTAAAGGCCTGGCTGCTCCTCCACAGTGGGCACTGCACATGCCCACATCCACATTTACAGGGCTGCCAGATATATCTGAGAGGAGAGAGCCAAACAGTTATTTTATTGTTATTCTTTTAAAAGTACCATTTCTGTTCAAAACTGTGAAAAATAGAAAAATAACATGTGTGTTTGAAAGTTACCTTGACCAATGTAAACAAAGTGGCTCTGTCTTTTGCAGCACATTCTCTGAGTGAATAAGTTCCTGTGGTCAATGTTCTTGCTCCACACCCCAAGGACTAGAAAACAACACATAACATTAACATACTACAACATATATATATATATATATATATATATATATATATATATATATATATATATATATATATATATATATATATATATATATATATATATATATAGTGCATTACATGACACTATTATTTTCTTATTTTCCATCAATATTGTAGGCATAATTATACTATATCTGCAAATGTTGTTAGCTCTTAATTATTATTATGTGATGCAAGATGTTAGCCCACACATAGTTTAGTTTGGATTAACATCTTGTGACCCATTGTGTAAACACAGGCCATGGGTAAATCTGTTGCTTCTGGCTGAAGGAGAGCTACCATTTTCCAACTCACAACTGTAAACAAGCAGAGCATTGTTTCCCATGCAGAGATTAGTCCTGTTTATCAGATTACATGTAATGGTTTGAGCAGAATAAACAACAGTAAACAGAGTAAACAGTACTTACAGGTCAGGTAGAGGGCACACAGGAGCAGGCAGAGCTGGGCTACATCCATGCTGTTAGTCCTTCGTTTGAAAAGCTCAGCTGCTGAACTCTGAATGTGCCGGAGCTCACTGAGGCCGCTGATATTTATATGGGATCAGCTTCTGTCCCAAACGTCCCCTGAAACAGGCTCTCGCGGTGTGGAGAGCTAATTAAATTTCCATGTTGAATACCATGTGAGGTGGTTTTCTTTAGAGACAGGCCACTTCAAAGGCTTTCAGACCAGTGTGCTTCAGCTGCGAGGGGACTGTGTGGCTGCCCCAAGGCCTAGCTCACGCTAATGAAGGGCTTAAGTAGCCTTGGGCCATTAAACCGTCACTCATTCAAAGGCATTAATCATCTTTCATCTAAGGGGGAAGGTGTTTAGCACCTCTGACTTAAAACAAAACCTGACCCAAACACATAAAAGATCAGCCTGAGAAAACTCCAGCACCTTTGTGTTTATTCAACATGGCACCAAATGGTCAGGGACCTGAGCAACTCATCAAAAAACACACCTATCTGCAAAGAAGGTTGAGACTGAAATTTAAAAAATAAAAATAGTAATGCAAATTAAGAGTAACTGAATAAAATGTTTTTAGCAATTAATTGGAAACAACATAAATAATATAAAAAACAAAAAATGTTCTAAATGCGCTCCTGATCTGAATTTTCTATAGGACTTTATCTACCATGTCAAATATCTAGAGATAGAAAATAAAAATCCTAATTGTGGGCAGTGGTCGGGAGGCATTAGATCATGTTTAAAGTGTTGATGTAATCCCCTCATTTACTCCAGGATTAGGCGGATCATCATTCAGACAGTCGTCAGCACTCAGACAACTTGATTAAGGCCTAACTTTCTCTAGTTTCTATAGCTGAACCTGTGATCCTTTTTATTAAGTGAAAACATCTGAAATTTTAGACGACCAGCTTTACTGAAACAACATACAGCAGTGGAAACAAGTCAAATGAGACCGTTCAGTTTCTATAATTCTATGACTGTTATGAAACACATTTGTAATACAGATTAAAAATATAATCTGACTCAGAGCTTTTGGCTCTTATTTACTCTTTACATTGTAAAGTATTCATCCTATTCTGTTGTTCTATAATCTGTTGACTTTATTATACTTTATCACTTGTGATATGTATTTTGAAAAGTTATCCGAGGCCTGTTTACCTGATTTGTTTTACTCTGTTCACCTCGGCCGTCTAATGATAGTAAAGCACAAACATGCATAGCACTAGTTGCCGTTCAATCTAATTCCTTTATGAAACTCTCGTCATGAATTCAGCAGCAGTGCACGTGCTGATATAACCACTGTGTGTCTGATTGGATTAACATAAGTGACTGTGAACATGAACAGGCAGCTTATGGCTGATAGACAGTGGACAAGCCCTGTGTCTGCTCCGAGGGTCAGGGGCCGACAGGTGTGATGCTCACAGACACTCTGTCTAGCCTGTGAACTGCTGTCTGCCTATTGTCTGTCTGGGTCAGTCTGCGACCTGGTCAGGGCGTCGCTTCAGGGCCATGACACATTTACACCTCTGTGAGAATAGAATAATAATGAAAAATGGTTTGTCGTATTCTAATAGGTTTATTTATTATAGATTGACAAAAGTAACAAGCTTTGATTCAGCACATAGCCACAATAATAACTGTATGATTATAAGAAGACACTGTGACACAGATAGTCACTACATTTTTGAGTCAGGGTAACAAAATTATACTGAACCAGCTGCTTTTACCACCACTCCTGCATGAATTATTCATCAGTTTCACTTTCTGAAACTCACTGTCCCTAATACCTATATGATCACATGTTTTAGTGAGAGGCCCTTGCATCATCAGCCTAATCTACCTTGTGTTTTCAGGGAGGAGTCCAGCGCTTTGGGATTACAGGCCAATCAAGCAGGATGCCTCTGGATTATCCCAGTACTCAGAGACAGAGCAGGAGGAAGAGCACTAAAACATCTGGATGCATACTAAAGAAATCCTCATTTATGCTTCTATTTTACAAGACATCTTTGACAGTTCTGTCTGCTACTACTACCATTTTCTGAAACCACCAAGAACCAGAAGGAATCATGTATTTAAAAAGCAGACATAATGCCATCAACATCGAAAGGTCTAAGAGGAATATAAAGGGCAAAACATGTGAGTATTGAAACAGTTGTGTCTATGTACTTTTAGAAATAAAGATCAACATGTCGTCAACAACATACATTCTGCTGTTTTAGGGGCCTATATAAAAACACCTCAATGCCAAGAGAGCATTTACACTCAGACGTCTTCAAACCTGGAAGAAAAGAAATTGGCCAAGACTAGCAGTGCAGACGATGGAGAGGCCTTTAAGTGTACATCGTTTGAGAAGGCTTTCTATGATCTGACGCACTGTGAGAAAGTAATGGAGGACCAGGCACTTGGGCGACGCGTGGGGCTGTACGAGCTCAGAGGAGAGATCGGCTCCGGCAACTTCTCCACCGTCCGACTCGGAGTGCATGTGGTGACCAAAGGTGAGATGCTTGATGCAATGATTATTTTCATCATTATCACGTTAAAGAGGCTTATCTGTTGCTGTTATCCTGTCAAAGTATGTTGCACAAAATCAAGCCTCAGTGTGCTTTTACATTTCTATTATACCCAGTTTCACGGCTGCACTTTGACTGCACAAATCAAAGGCTATAAGAATTGGAACATTCAACATCATTGGAACATGACATAATCTCATTTCAGTGAGCTTATGAAATCAAACTAAATTCTCACTTCTGAATAAAATGTGAGCTCTGTTGTTGCTAAGCAGAGAGGACATAAGCGGGACACACATGTTATTACCATGACATATTGTCAATTTTAAGTTACTGCATTTTAACCTTCAAAAAGTTACTATTTACTTTAAATGGTGTTGCTGGTCAGTCATAAATGTTATTATATATTCACTTATACTGGTTGCCATTAGACACTTTTTTTCTTTATAAACTTGAGGTTATACTCCAGATCCTGATGTACTTTTTATTGAGACCTAATTAGCAAATGCTATAGAAAAGGAATTATATGCAGCACTGTTGAGGAATATGAAAAATAAATATTAAATGTCTTTAAAATCTGACAGAAAGTGCTAGCTCAACATTATTTAAAGGTTTAGATGTGATGCCTGTGTGCTGCTACATCCAGATTTATTGCACAGTGTAAATCCAGTCTGGGTCATCCCACATATCAGAAGACAGGAGCTTAACGGGCCAACTCTAATCTTTCTGCCTCCACCTTCCTTAGATTTTTATTCAAGATATACATACACACACTCTGTAATTCATGTAAATCAAATATGACACAATGAGCAGTGTTTACACCTTTATGACCTTTTCTGCACTTCTCGGTAATCCACAGAGAGAGTGGCAGTAAAGATCCTGGACAAGGTGCGCCAGGAGAAGCAATTGCATGTGCTTTTTGACTCGGAGATCTCCTGCATGGAGAAGCTGTCCCATCCCAACATAGTGCGTCTGTACGAAGTGGTGGAGACGTTCAAGAGGCTTTATCTAGTCATGGAGTATGCCAGCGGAGGGGAGCTCTTCTCCAGGATCAGCACCAGGGGGCGCCTGTCAGACCTGGAGAGCAAACTGGTGTTTTCTCAGGTTGTCTCAGCTCTTAAACACATGGTAAGACAACACGAGTATCCAAGTCACATGAGGCGGCGCTTGTAATATTGCATTATACTGCTTATTGTTTTTATGGCACTGAGGATTACCATTTAAAGTGATAGTTTGAACTGGGTTGTAAGAGATTTGCTTAATACTGAAAAAATACAGCTTATTCTAGGCACTTGTGCATAGCCATGCATTTAAGTCTTGTGAAAATGTTGTCGGAAATAAACACAGAGCAGAAATTGAGGAATTAGGCTTGAGGTGATTTATAATTGTAGACAGGACTTTGACTGAAAAATGTTTATGGTAGCACAATTATAAGCACAATAACTTCTCTCCAAACAACATATGACATAAAGCAGGACACAAAGTTATATTGACAGTTCATAGGTGATTATGTCCACATAATTAAGCCTTCAGAACAGCAGATAATATTTGCACTCATTAGTAACATAAGTAATATTACCTTGTCTCTCTTGTATCTTCCGCAGCATGATAATAACATTGTCCATCGAGACCTAAAGGCAGAAAATGTCTTCTACACCAGCACCTACTGCATCAAAGTAGGTGACTTTGGCTTCAGCTCCGAGTGCCGTCCCGGTGAACTCCTGCACTCGGCATGTGGCTCTCCGCCGTACGCTGCCCCTGAGCTCTTCAAAAGCCGAGGCTACAGTGGTCAGTCTGCTGACCTGTGGGCTCTGGGGGTGCTGCTGTACTTCATGGTGACCGCATCCATGCCGTTCAAAGCCACAAACACCGGTCGACTGCGGCGATGCATCCTACAGGGCTCCTACACCATCCCCACTCATGTCCCCAGACCATGTCAAGAAGTTATCAAAGGTCTGCTCAGACTACTGCCAACAGATCGACTCAGTTTGTCCTGCATCATGAACAGTGAGTGGATGATGGGCGTTGAATACCCACAGCCTTATCCAACATGTAGAGCCTCACCGTCACATCTCTATGAGCCCACGTACCTGCTCAGCTCGGATGAACTGAACGTCAAGGCGGCCCTGGGGGATCTGGGCATCACCAAAGTCCATCTCCTGAACAACAGCTTAGACCTGAGAAGTCCTATCACTGGAGTCTACAGGATTTTACTGGACCGTGTCCAGAAGAGGAGCTCTGTGGAAGTGGTGGGGTACAGTCAGTGCACCCATGAGTCCAGACCCAGATGGAGAGCAGGCTCAGACAGTGTGCTTAACAAGCGCCACTCTGTAGTCTGTATCATTATGTAGACCAAAGATAGTAGATCCTTAAAACATGCTGGTAGAATGACAATGAAATTACTGAAGCTACAGTCTAACAAGTCCCCTCCTTCATCTTTACCTTGTATTTCAGTCTGTTTTAACTCTATGACCGGCTCAGCGTTTTTACAGGTGTCAACGAAGTCATCAAGAGATTGGTTGTCACTTTTCTGCTTCATATGCCAAACAACACTGGCTTTTGATTATTGTAAACAGCACTTCATAACTGTTTACTCCTACTATACCTTTATTGTTTGGAAAGACAGAGTTAAGAGTTCATTTTGCAATGTTTAAGCCACCAGTACTGTTAAGATCCACTTGAATGAGCACTTCAGTGAGCCAGGATGCATACCCATTCAACCAGATCTGAATATGTCCTCAGATCTGGTCTCTTAAACACATTTAGCCCATTTACTCCTGCTTTTAAGGAGGGTTCAATCCCACTCTTTGGATTTTAATAACACAGTCTGAAGAAGGCTCAAAGATTTGTGAGTTTGATTTCTGTTTGTACGAGGGTCAACAAAATACACCTGACATTTCCAGAAGGCAAAGACACATAGCACTGTGTGTATTTTTTTTCCAGCCATCAAGTCAACAAGAGACGTACCCAAAGTAGCTATTATGACTAAGCCCAGATTCTTCTTTACATCTGCGGCAGTGGAAAAGACAAAGCAGAGAAGGGTCTGTTCTACTGTAGCGGGTACATCGAGGGTGACATCCTGCTTTTGAAATGTACCTAACATTACTAACCACAGATATTTAAGTCTGACAGGACAGTGTCATTTATGTATTAGCTCATTATTCTTGAAAATATTCTGTTTAATGGTCCTAGACAGAAAAGATTAAAAAAGACAGTAATCAAACCTGGTCCATTCATGTTTAGTATATATTCCTCCACGTCAGGCATCAAAGCACACCTCACTTAACTTTATTTAAAAATACTATTATGCCATCTCAAGTGACTGTGACATCCTCTGTGGCAACATGAGAGCTACAATTGAGCAAGAGACATTCATTGCTTATACTGCACTTGTTGTTTGTAATGGTTGAAGAAAAGGAATGCAACATCTACCCACAAGATTTATTACATGGATATACTTTGTGCACAGAAGGAGATGGTGAAATATTGGACTGCAGCATGGTTTGGTTAAAGTATAGGCAGAATAAGGTCATTTTTAGCTATAATGACATCATTTATCATCAACTCACATTTGTTCACAGTTTAGGTTTAACCAACTAACCTGAACGTGGATGTCTTTGGACGTCCAATGAAGCCAGTGTACCCAGAGTGAGCAGCAGCAGCACACACCAGGCACTGGAGTATGATGATCTGGATGACTTCCACAGGCAGACAGAAAGCACAGATTTTCAAAACTAGTCTTGAGTGAATAGTTTACACAGTAATTTACGATGTGCAGAGAGGGGAACATGATATATGGATTCAATAACATTACTGCTGCAGGGATGGAAAAGAAATGACTCAATGTAACCACTCACTGTGTATCCTCTTTCATATTTCAGTGTTTGTCTAAAGGTTTGGTTCTGTGTATAAAAATGTATTTTTCTGTTGTTGGATCATGCTTTACTGTCACCATAGATTTTAGGAAAGACTCTAATTCTAATGAAAATGTTGAATAAATGCAGTGATTGTTATTTACACATATCCCTGAAATACAAAGAAGATACCTCTCTCACTTACCTATTGATTTTTTGTTTTTACTAGTATGAGATAGGATTGTTTTTATAAAAATAAATATATATAAATAAATAACGGACAAAGTATTTGATATATTCTTTTGTGCAACTTTTTTTTCTTATATATTTTTAATCATTGTTGTAAAGGATTTTCAAAAAACAAAACAAACAAACACCTCAGCACGGTCCATGAATAGAAGAAAGAAAAAACAATTGTCCACAGCTAGTCCACCACAGGACTGCTCAGCACCAAGGCCACAGCAGCACCAGTGAAGTCGAGGTGAGAGGCCCACACCTCCACGAACCGCCCCTTTGTGGGTCGCATCATGCAGCAGACCGGTCAAGTAGTCCAATGAGTCCAAAAGTTCCAGGACAAGTTTGTGCCAGTTATATTTGGAGGGAGGTTTGTCACTAATCCAAGATAGGAATATGTTATTTTGGGCAGCATACCAACATCTGTCTCTACAGCACAAGAGCAAAGCTTCAGGATCCAGATCCAAAGTCCAAATATTTTCCTCATGTCTTTCAGAATGTCTGTCCAATTTGACTGAATTTTAAGACTTGACCAAACACAGTGAGTAAAAGTCACTGACACTGATTTTAAACTGAAATGGCTTGTTCTATTTACAGGATTTCACATAAACCTGTTCCAACACAATTGGGTGGGTTCATAATGTTATATGAACAAGTATTAGATAGAAAAGTATCCAGTTAGAGGCGACTGTGCAACACCTCATAGACACACAGTATACAGTACAACAGGTGTCATCTGTCAAAGCTAGTGAGATTTCGAACGACAATCTAGGTGCAATAAGAAAATACATTCATACATTTAAAACACACATGGCTTAAATGTGTTGTACCGTGGATTCTCATTCATGTGGTGAATTATTGTGCGTGATGGTGTATTGTTTTTCATATATGTTGTTCTTTCTAACCTGCAAGGGACTACAGTAAAAGTAGCCTTTTGGCTAATTCTGGCATATTTACATTGATATGTTAATTATTATGTACTGTCCCTTTTAAATAAAAAAAATCCTATTGAGCATAAAAGAGCTGAGTAGAAATGGTGAAAGGACATACAAAATATGTTTAATTGTCAAAAAGCCAGCATACTCTAGCTATGAATAATTGCAGTTGAATACGTTAATACATATCTATTGCACTGCCATTTAGTAAAACTAATCTCACAGTAATCTTGATCAGTTTATGGCCTGACACATCCTTTCACTCTGATAAATCACATCGAACAGAACAGTGTGATTTTGTTGTATAAACCCTACTGACGACTCACAATGCTTTTTTACGTTTGCTTTCAGTTCAAATCTGATAACGTTTCTGCTTGGGAAGCCAAACTGACTGACTGTGTCCCAGCATGCAACAGTAAGTAACCAGTGCTGTCAGTGTTGTCATATAAACAGTAGAAAACGTTTTTATTACTACTCTTCTTTTCGGAGGAACTGCTTCTCTCACCTCTGAAGTGGTTCAATTGGTAATTATGGCATCCATCACAGAAATGTGTAATCACTTCATAATTATTACAGATTTGTCATTTAAACTAACGTCAATGCCTTTTGGCTATTTTTAAAGTGAGTCAAACTCCAAACCCCGTGCTCTACTTCTAAGCCTTGTCCATCATCGTTTCTTTCATTCTCACCTCTCAGTCACATGGCTCTGAGACATGTTCGTACCTTTTCAAGCTCACTCATTCTGTGTCTGATGTTACCATTATGGTCCTAAAAAAGCGTTGGAGTGGAAGCCATCTATCTTTAAAGACATCACAGTTAAAACACGCTGCATTAGTCACAGGCAGATGTTATCAACAGCATGTTCCAGTTTTTTGAACAGAGCCCACACAGAGATGACAGAGATCAATAAGATACGATCAGGTAATGCATCCTGTAAGTCAGCATGCACACGCTAAACCAATATTTAGGATGTGCAGTAATGAAAAATGGTTGTGGAAAAAAAAAAGAAGAAAACAAAAATTCCCTAAATGAAAAAACTGTCAAAGAATGAGTCACCCGTAGTTTTTTTTTTCCATAGCTCTATTTGCATACAGCGTGGGAGAACATCAAAGTGTAAAAGAGGATAAATCATTTAACACTTCCCCGACAGTCTGCAGGCCAATAGGTTCATTTGATAAGAAAAAGAATACAATACAATAATACAGTCTGTTTTTATTCATATTCCACAAGTTTTAGTTGGATTAAAGCAAGTTTTAGTTGTATTTGAACAGGTTTTAGTTGTATTTGAACAGTTTTAAGTTAGACTTGAACAGATTTTAGATGGATTTGTCCAGGTTAGAACAGAAATTGTATCTTGAACTTGTTTGTGTAAAGCTGCTGCTGTTGGGGCCATAAACAATCCATTTTATTACTGATGCTAAGGGCCACACAAAATCTCACTTTGGTCCATGTTTGGCCCCTGGGCCAGACTTTGGACATTTCTGACTTAAGCGGATCAGTACAACTAAATTTGTTTAACACATACACAGTAAATGACATAGATTATGGAAGGTTAGGACACAATAAGAATGGGTTCAAACATTGTATTGGTCACATACAGATGCAACTGGCACGTTACAGTTTCACAATCTTAACCCATTTTTTCAGGAATTGTGCAATCAGAGTTGAACCAGTTTTTTTGTATATGGACAGGAAATACCCGAAGCCAGTCTTTTTGACAATAAAACAAATATGAATATAGAATTGGTGTAGAAATTATATATACAGCACATATCAGGGCAGGGCCTCCCATGACCACAGACAACACACATTTTCTTTTATCTCTTTACCCCCACACACAGATAATACATTAGCCCCTTTCTATTTGACCGAGAAGCCCTAGCATCTACATCTTGCACTGCTCTTGCCTTCTTCTTTTTGCAGAATTGAAGAAACAAGCACGTTTTATGACAATAAGTGGTGTATGAATACTGGAAACATTCACCAAAAGTTACTATAACAGGAGTTTACAAACCCTGTGACCCAGTTAATCTTCTGAATTAACTGGAACTGTCAAATGTACATTTTATATCTATGTTAATGTGGATGTACACATGCACTAACTTGTAGAAGCAGGATACTGTAAATGTCTGAAGAAACAATAAAACACAAATAGTTGGAGTTATACAAGTTTATTGTCATAATATTGTCATATACTCAGTTATAGTGTAGTGTTATAAAACCCGTTTATATATGCAAAGGTCTCAGACAGATCAGAAAATAGAATAAAGCTTGCCTTCTATGACACACATTTACATTTAGAAATATACTGTATTAGGTAAACTAAAGAAAACTCACATTATATTTGTACATAATCATTGGCACTGCAAAAGTTTATATAATAAAACAGCTTATTTAATGTCTTTGGTAATGGCAGAGGAAATGCATATTGAAGAAGCCTGCGCTGCTTGTGTCGCTTAATGGTCCAATCATCAGCAGTCTGAGTCTAAAGCTGCGTTGTTCTGCTTAAGCTTTGTATCACGTCACACAAAGAAAGAAAAAGTAATGCTGCCCATTTTCATTATTTGCTTTTCTGGGAAAGCAATGATAAGACTTGGCAGAAGTTAGGTGAAGGTTTATGGGCCTCAGCCTTTGTGCTTCCTCCTTGAATGCTGTTATAAAGAACAATAAAGAAATTAAAGTTTACTCTTCAAATCAAATACAGTGGGCAAGCAAAATGTGTCTGTAGCATTTACCTTAGATTTGCCTTTTTTTATGTCAATGAGCTTCATCAATTCCAA
Organism: Neodontobutis hainanensis; assembly: GCA_024349245.1. Taxonomy (NCBI): domain Eukaryota; kingdom Metazoa; phylum Chordata; class Actinopteri; order Gobiiformes; family Odontobutidae; genus Neodontobutis; species Neodontobutis hainanensis. Next base: position 610,956 of record JALDNG010000078.1, on the reverse strand, counting down.
GACTGAATTCTCTTTAGGGTCTGTGCAAAAGGACCGGCCTCTCCTCGTGATGAAGCTGGATGATACAACATGCATAAAGGATGCTTGGGTCAACTAAACTGCAGTTATCAAAACAAAATTATGAAGAATATGTCTTACATTGTCGCAGGAAGGTTGCAGCCTCCGTCCACCAACTGCTGCTTGTATTTGACTGCATGTTTCTGAATGAAACGGCTCAGCTTTCTGTGTCTCAGACAGCAGTCCTCATAGGAAACTGGTCAAAAGTCAAACATTTACGCAACATTAAATGAGAAACAAAGTTCACTAAATTGAGCGGCCCCATAAAACATATTGCAGTTGTCTTCACGTCCATGCACTAAAGCAGTAAATCGCGCTTTGATGTAGGTCTTTTGTTGTAGCTGTCGCAGTCCTATTGCAGTTTATTGGGAGCTTACCTTGTGCGACGGTAAGACACACGAACGATACGACCAGTAAAGAGAGCAGTGTGGTGAACCTCATGTTGGAGAATGGAGTCAGTCACAGATCTGGGAAATTATAGACACACACAAAAATAATATAGTTTTTTTTATCAGCAATAAACCTTATCACAAAGCCATTATTGTACCTACGCCCCACGCCACATTGAAAACCTTGGACACTGAACAAACATCCGTCATCTGCGGTTTCTCAGTCTGCTCTACCAATCTGTCACTTTAATGTGCACAGAAAAAATGTGACTGCAAGATCTGCATTTCCACATTATTAAAAAATACAAAATTGCACAAATATACCAGGGGCTAATTTGACTGTTGACTTAAATCTAAAATTCAGATACAGCATAAAAAGCCAAAATAAAAATTAAACTTGAATAACTTTAATAATTTCTAAAGCTAAACAAAATACACATATTACTAAATGACTGCCTACCTCTTTTTTCTTTCTAAAATCGTAATAATGTAAATTGACCTATTTAAAAGCATAAAGCCTCTGAGAGTAGTGCATTTAATAATAAATAAATCTCAATGACTGTTTAAGCAACAGCTGACTTATGTTGGTCCTTAGGTCTTACCTGCAAGTCTCCAGAAAGAAGGTAAAAATTGTGTCGCTCCAGTCTTTGTCTGAACAAACCTCTGAAGACACTTCGCTCTTATAAACCACTCCAGGGCAGGATCAGATTTCTGCAGCACACCTTACCTTTGCACTTAAGCTCATCTTTCCTTTCGTTTTTACCAAACACATTAGTGTCTAGTAAGCAGTTTTCCAGAAAGACAGATTGACTCCAAATACACAACCAATTGAGTTTAGACATTCCTTGATAAACACACACACATATAACGCTCTGTATGTGATATTCGGGCCTGAAATACAACTGGTGCACTGTTTAAGTTTATTAACTGAAAGGTTGACATTCTGGGTTGAGTATTTAGGGATTATTTCACCTGTAACCCTCGGGGTGTGCACTTGGAATCAGGCCTGTTTCTCTGCTAAAAGTTTAGACTGACGGTTAAACATTGAGATATCACAGCAGTTGTTGAAAGACTTGATTTGTCAGTACAACAACAGGGCAGTTTCCTAAAACTGGTCAACCTTCATGAAGTTTCAAAGCATTGGTTTCAGGTCCCAAAAATCAAAGCAGGATAATCTTTACATGCACAACCAGGTGGAGAGCAACATAGAGCCAGTCGCTTTACCATGTCACCATTTGTCACCAGATCTACTGCAGGTTTTAGAGTACAGAGCTCAGTGTAGTATCACCTAATGTCAAATATTCCAAACGGGGGAAAAGCTTCTGTTCTGTTCTGCTGTTCTGAAAACTACATACTTTAAAAAGATGGCAATATAGATCAGTTCTGAGTTAATCAAACCACCTAAGTAAACCAATACATACATAATTTCACGTTTTCATTCAGTGTTCAGGTACTGTGTCATTGCTAATGTAGTGGTGGAAATACCCGTCAGATGGAACACATTACAGTAAGTTATAAAAGCCTTATCGGTACATGTTGATCTGACGAACCTGCTTTGACCCTATGGCACTTAAGATAACAATTTGCACTAATTCTTTGAGCTCAATAGACTAAACCATAATAGTTCAACAGAGTTTCTTATTATTTGTCTTAAAGGTGTCTGCCTAGAAATTCTTTTTGCTGTATGCACATACGAGAGGCTTGCTAGTTTGCTAGTTTACATACGTTGGCAGAATTTGTGATTTGTGAGCCATTTTTCAGAGAATAATAATCTATATTTCATATAGCACTTTTCCATCTACTATAGTAGGCACGCAAAGCACTTTACATACATTTAACTATTACTAATGTTACAGAACTTCACTGGAGGTAATGTAGGTTAAGTGTCTTGCCCAAGGACACAACGACAGTATGCGGGGGAGAGTGGAAGATCTGCAGGGATCGATCCGTCCATCCGCCGGTCGAAGGACGGCCACTCTACCCACTGAGCTATACTGCCGTCCTAGAATATGAATGATAACACAAAAAACTTTTTTTCACTCATAGTTAGCGGTTGGGTGAAGCCATTTATTGTCAAACAATTGTGTTTATTCTTTTTAAATCATAAAGACAACAGAATCTACCCAAATGATCCTGATCAAAAGTTTCTTTTTTTGGTCTAGTCACTCCTAATGACTTCGTTCCAGAGGTTCTGAGCTTGTCTCTGGGCTGTTTGGTGTATTGTAAGTGGGATGATTTGTGGCATTTTTCATCATAATGGCTTTCTTCTGGCGACTCCACCATGCAACTCATTTTTCTTCTCCTTATTGTGCATCTTAAAACAACCACACCACTTTTTTCCAGAGAGTCCTGTAATTTGTATTTTGTGTTTGTGTATATTCTATAAGTGTATATTCTGTTTCAACAGAATCCATTATTTTCCGCTTCTTTATTAGAGTTTGAACACTGCTGATTGACAGCACTGGATGAAAGATGCAAGGCTCTGTCAGGAGCCCAGAAACTCACTGACCTTTTATACACACACTGATTACAAACAGATATCACAGGTGAGGATGGTTACCTTTAATATTTACATCTACATTTATTCATTAAACAGACGCCTTTATCCAAAGCGACTTACATTGAGCTTCTGATTACCAGTGTTACAGCCACTGGAGGCAAGGTGGGTTAAGTGTCTTGCCCAAGGACACAACGGCAGTATAAACTGTGGGGAGAGTGGGAATCGAACTGCCGGTTGTTGAAGGACGACCACTGAGGCACTGCCCCCCCGCCATAAAAGCCATTCAAACCTGTTTGTGTCAACTTGTGTGCATGTTATCAGGAAAAATCACCAGGGTATGTAAACTTTTGAAAATTATGCAACTGCCACAAAGCATCCCGCTCACAACAGGCCAAACAGCCCAGAGACAAGCCTCAAAACTTCTGGTACAGTGATGAGACCAAAAAACTAAACTTTTGATCAGGGTAATTTGGGTTGTTTCTGTTGTCTTTATGAGTTAAAAAGAGTAAACACAATTGTTTTACAATAAATGGCTTCACCCAACCAATAACTATGAGTGAAAAAAAGTTTTGGGTTATCATTCACATTATAATATATATAAAAATGGCCCAAACAAAAATTTTATAAAAAAAACTGCTAAACAATATAAACCAATAAACAAATCCTGTAGAAATTGTCCAGATTATTATTTTACTTTAGGGAAATGTATAAACATAACTCATTTCGGTCATAAATGTCCAAAGCATCTCTGCAAGATTTTGTTCAAAGGAGAATGCGCTTCTCCTCGAAAAGTGCTCAGTTTGTTCACTCCTCCCACTGAGTTCTATTCAACTTTAAATGTCTAATTTTCCAAGACAGGGCTGTGCATAAAGGTTTTTTGATGCAAACCTACAAGTGACTAATGTTTTCATTTAGTTCAACTGCGTCCCAAAACATATTTTAAAGTGTTAGACATACCATTGTCTTGCAATTTTGAACAATTTTGTGAAAGTTATAAAAACTAAATGTGAAACCAAGACTTCCAGACATTAAACAGAGCTTTATAATAATACCACTGTGTATGACTCCATGAAGTGCACTCTTTTGATGTGACACCTGAGAAGCTGAATTAAAAACTTCTGCTGCGCTGTCAAAACGACATGTCTATCCACAGGCCTTTTTCCTGCTGGCTCTTGAAAACACACTGTTCTTTTCACAGGGATCTTGTTGAACGCTCACTGACAGATATTAATGGGTGGACATCTGATAGGTCTGTTTGGTGTTTATCCTCTTTTAACATGCCCAAACGCACAAGGAAACGCTTCACTGACGTTCCCTTTTCTTCACTTTACGTGTTTACTTCATTACTGTTTAGAATAAGCTTTGAGAATTTATTATTATCAGTTATCACCCGAGGTAGACACTGCAGAGTAATTTGGCTGGCTATGATTTATTTACAAATTGCTGCAGTCGTTTCTGGTCATGCTGTGACTGCGCCCTGATTGCTGTGTGGCTTTAATCACACTACGACATCAAAGACTCCAGAAAGACTGATTATAAAGTATGCACTTGGCTGTTGTTACATATATTCCTGGTTGTGGCCCTGTATTTGATGGATTAATGGGAATGATTTGTCAGAAAACAATGGTCCACTGCCAAAGGTTCTTGGATTCAAGCCCTGGGATGATACAGAATGTTGTCTTCTGCATTCCTTTTGGACAATGTGATATGTTGTTTTATGCCATCAGACTTTCAACTGCGAGCACATAAAGGAACACAAATTCATTTATCATCGAAGGTGAAACTTTACTTTGGCAAGCTTTGGTTTGTGCGTGGACAAGTATCTCACACAACGTGAACTATATAATAACACTAATTTAGCCTTTACTTCTGTTGCAGCCAACCATTTCTAAACTGCACTGAATGGGAAATGAAAGAAAAAGTATTTTTTTGTGTGTGCAGGCTCACAAAAGTCTCATGAAACACTGTTGATGTAAAGAACATAGGAACTGGAAGCAAGTCAGGGCCGAGTCCAGAAAAGACACAGACATTGTGACTGATTCAAGAACAAGACTATAAACCAATAAACCATTTAGGGTCTGAGTCCGTAATGAGACCCAGACCAAGACCAGTCTGAAGAGTGGTCTTCAGACTGGTCTCAAGGCCAAACCTAGTCTCAAGTACTTGTATGTGAAGCCTTATCAGAGTGTTACTGCTATTGCAAAATGGATCATTAGCACAATTTTACTTGGTGCCATAAATGTAGATGGTGTTAATAAAACATCTAACTAAACTTGAAATAGATACTGCAAATAATATTTCTTTGCAAGATAATGCGGATGAACTTTGAGATAAACAGAAAATATGAATTACAGTCCTGTATTTAGACATTAAGTGTTATATTAAAATGAATGTGGAATAAAGCAATGCACTCATTAGTTGTGGAGTTAAAAGCAATATTACTATCAATTGAAGGCAAGTGGGTAGGTTCTACATGGCGGGGCTTGCCTCTTTCATTTTCTGCCTCTTTAGTTTCTTGCCTAAAGGTGGGGGTTTATTTTTCCATAACCTTTCTGTTCTTTCTGGGTACTCCCTGTAAAATGCTAAGATGTACACTCAACAATGGGTCAATACTTTTGTGTTAGCGCTGCCATTAACTGGTTTACATTGTCATTGCCCCATGTACTGCACCACATTTTAGATATGGTCCAGTCTCAGCACAACCCTGAAGATATAAAGACAGTACATATACAGTGCAAAAACAATGACCTTTGACCTTGTCATTTCAGTTAACTTTTATAATCAGATATTAAGATTTGACCCATGTGTGGCGGCAGTAGCTCAGTGGGTAGAGCAGTTGTCTTTCAACCGGAAGGTAGGTGGTTCGATTCCCACTCTCCCCACAGTTCATACTGCCGTTGTGCCGTCCTTGGGCAAGACACTTAACCCACCTTGCCTCCAGTGGCTGTAATACTGGTAATTACTGTAGAACAATGTAAGTCGCTTTGGATAAAAGCGCCAGCTAAATGAGTAAATGAATAGGTTTCTTTGTTTTAATTATTGGTATTTTATTATAATCATTAGATTGACAGTCAGTTTGGCCACTGTGTAGATAAGATGGCTTGTAGATTTATGGCAGAATTAAATGGTGCTTTGTTGCAGAAAACTTTCCCTTAGTGTCATGTCTGTGCTTCAGTTACAATCATCCAAAAAGCCTGTTACATAACTGACTGTGTCTTATTTCATATCACACCTCAGGACAAGAAATCAGCTTTTACAGTCTCTGATAGATTACAACACTGAAGCAGAATAGTGCCTTTTAATACATTAGTGTTTGCAGCTTAATGTGTAATTGTTCTGGCAGGGACACTCACAGTTGAATTACAGTCTACCGGCGTTTTTACATAAGCACTGTTCTCTAGCACTCACAATCAGAATATACGAGGCTGACTGATCAGTGACCCTGAGACACTAAACGAAACTAAAAAAACAAAACAGACTCAAAACTAAAAAATGATGGGTAGCTAATAAAAATAAAAACGTTATGGCTCTATGCATGATTTAGGCAAGGATTTCCCAACCAATGAGGGCTTTTGGTAACAAACGGCATAAAACACATGCAGTGGCTTGTTTCAGCTGTAGCTGCAGGGAAAGTTCAAGCTTCATTGTTAAAAAAAAAAAAATAGTTAGGTTGGAAAATAAGTTGGAATTGTGCAATAGCAACCATTATGAAATGCCTTTTTCTACATGTTGATATATAAACTGGCATTTCATGTGCCTCATGGAAAAAGCCTCCATTTGAATAAATAGAGCAAAAAATAACTGAATTGTAAGTATTTTAATGCTTTAGAGTTTAAATCTGCACACTTAAGAAGTCGACAGGTGCGTTGGAGGAGATCCCACAGAAGAAGACAAGGAAATACTCCCGCTCAGTGTCACTCTATGTGTTTTAGCAATATTTCGTGACTGACTCAGGCTTCAATGAATTGTGCGGAAATATATTTTATAAGAAGATGAATGTTTTTGTGTGCGCGTTTAACTGTGTAAGGTATGTGCTACATTGCTCTCTAGTGGTGGTTTATGGTAACTGTATATGTTTAGAGCAGCACAAGCTACCTACACCTGAGACTGATGGGCACTCTAGATTTGCATTTGCCTTTGGCCTTTAGAATAGCTTAGTGGACATATACTGGGGGCGTATGTTACTAGTGCTATAGAAGGAAATATATTAAAAGTAAATTAGTCTTTGAAAAGGCTTGACAAAATAAATGAAAAGTAAGACCTTAATTAGTTGTCTCTTAAAAGTCTAAAAAGATAAATAGCAAAGGAGTGATGAAATTATTTTAACACTTGTCCTTTACCATGTAAATATGTTCACAACAACTACAATCTTGCAATAATCCCGTTGTTGTAATACATTACAACATGTAGACTATGGTTGTTCTATTACCTACCATGTTATGACCTTTACTATTGTTTTCCTAATATCTTTTAAATGTATCCTTATGTAGGCTACTTTTTAATTCTGTTGCACCTGTTTGATCTGCTGTAACAGTTACATTTTCCCACAGTGGGCTCCACAAGCTCTTGAATAGTCATATCTTGATTGTTCTTATACATAAATACGAAGACATATCCTACGCATGCAGTGTGTGTACATTACACTATTACACTATTATTTGAGATTGCTAGAAAAACTTGTGGCCTGTCTAGAGCCTTGTTGTAACCATAGGCTACTGTTACCAAGAGTGATTTTAAAGTTAGACAACGTGCCAGTGATTAGCTAATGTAACCTGCTGATAGGTATCAACAGTGAAAGTTAAAGTGAGTCAATAGAGGACGGGAAAAGGACTGGAGGTCGAGCTCAGTTTGTAAACGGAGGCAATGTGCTCTCCTCCGCTGCCTGAAAACAGTCGTGCTTCTCCTCGCATTATCTGCGCGGTGGGTTGTGGGTGTGTGAGCGTCGAAGTAAAATGGCGGACTTGGCAAACGAAGGTGAGTAAGTGGCAGCGTGAGAAAAACAATACCAACGTTGTGTTGCCGTAATCGGCTGTTTTTTTCTGTCCGCATGATAGACAACCCAACAGCAACGCCATGCCCACATCTTGATAAGTACATCAACGTTAATACAAGCTTTATGGCATTTACAGGGTAACGGCATAAGTAAGCAGGCTAATTTCGCTAACAGCTAGGGTCTGGGTAATATCTGGAATGCTTCAAAACGCCCTCGAACAGTGGCGCTAGGTTAGCTCTTAGCACCCGGCTATTTATAGTCCGTGTGCTAAATGGATTTCCTAATGTAAGACGAAATCACGAATAGTGAAAACGCAAAGTGCTGTCATTGCTCTTTTGGCAGGTTGTAATGCATCCATGGTAGTAGCTTTCTATTGTTAAAACGCATTCGAGATGCTTTGCAAAATCTAGTCCGCTTTCAGTTGCGGAAGATTTCACGTCCTTTTAGGCGCGTAGCAAAAATACGTCAGTTAAGCGACAGTGTTGTGGTTTACCAAGTGGCCCGTTTAGATCCTTTGTTTAATTAACTCATCCAGTTGAAAGTAATAATTGCTTGGATAAGAATTTGGCACGGTATTTAGACCCTTAGATATGTGCCTGGTAAGCGTAACAACCCATGTGTGATAGGGAGCGTTACAGGGAACCTTCTGTAGCGTTAATGCTAAGCTACAGAAACAGCCGGCGTCACCGTCTATTTGCTGAAACGGGTCAGATGGTGCAAATGCTAACTTGCCAAAATAAAGCCGGGGACGGCTACAGCCGACTTTAATTCCCTAGTTCAATAGCATTGCATACGCGTATGTGTGTGCATTCAAATTCGAACGCAACTATCGTGAGGGGCGTGTTAAATCAAGCACAAGTGTGAAATATGGGTCACGTAATGGTTGTACCTATTAAACACGTTCAATGCGTCAGCTGCTTGATCATCACAAGTCTAAAGGACCTATGTTGGCGATTCTCATATAAACATTCTGTTCATGTGCAGTGTATGACATTTATGAACAAGGCTACGGCGGCCCACGTTAAAACCATTTTCTCCTCCCCCAAAAATAGTCTTAAAATTAATTTTAAAAACTGGTCTGGGATCATTACAAAGTAATGGGTAGTTCAAAAAGGGAATAATATGGAAAAAAAGAAAACAATACCCAAATGAAATGAAATGAACGTGTTCATTGGAAATGTGAAGAATACCCTTTGTTTGCCATCTACAACGAATTAGACATTTTACAAAGGTTAACAGACGTTAAGTGGCCTTAGGAGACGGGAGGTACTACCTGGAGATTAGTGTTCAGGTTTTGTTGTGACGCTAGTTTAAAGCCCAGCTAAGCTATACAATAAAATACTTTAAGTGCTATAATCTACTGTGTTAGGGATGCATGCAAATCGGAGGCAGAATTTGAAATGACATTCAGTTTAAATTGGTACACTTGTTTCTCTATTAAAGTTCTTACAGATTTATTATTGTGTGACCTTTAATGTTGTGCCATCTAGTCTCTCAAATTAAATGTGTATTCTTTTCTAGAACCGTGGAAATGTCAAACATAAATGTTTCAGGGGTAAAAAACCCTGCATTTTCTCCTTTTTATTACTAGAAATGTAAATAACTAAAGACTATTGAGAATATGTCACAGTTTATTATTAGTGCAGTGAAGGAGTGACTCTGATGCTCATGGATTACTTTTAGGGAGAAAGTTAGATATAATTATTAACTTCGAACATTATTTCCTCAACTGAAGGTGTGTGTGTGCGTGCACGCGCGTTGATTTGCACATCACTCATCACTTAGTGAAAGGATGTGTGGTGAATTTAGAAGTTTACTTGTTGGTTCTTTTTCAAATATTCCACTTTGGTCAGATTTTTTATTAGGGTGATCTGTGGTGCTATGTTATTCTTCCTGAACTTTACTAGACTGACTTGTGTGCTCTGTATGTTAATGCTTATATGTAGGTGTTTAGCCTTTTTTTTTCTTGACAGACAAGCCTGCCATAGCACCTCCTGTGTTTGTGTTTCAAAAAGATAAAGCACAGAAGGTAAGTTTGACCCTGCCTTTAAAGTCTGATCAAATTTTACATAAAGTCATTGTAGTGGTACAAAATTAGTAACAGTCTGAACGTCACCTGACATTAAAGAAAACTGCATTGCCTTATAGAATTTTATAAATATTTATAATCCCATGTTTAGGAAATAGCAAGTGCCATTTTTGACATTGCTTTGAAATGTATTTTCCCTTTATTTTCAGCGATCTGCAGATGGCTCAAGTGCAGAAGATGGAGAAGGTACATATCATGTCTGAAATTATTGTATATTCATTTAACGATTAAGTTTTTTTTCAGATAGCATTATTAATTATGTTGAAACAATCAGATTCAGATAAAGATGAAGGAAACTATTGCCCCCCAGTGAAAAGGGAAAGAACCTCTTCGTTCCCACCCCCACATTCGGGTAAGGACACGTCGACTCAGGCAGAGCATTTGTTTTATTCTCGGCGGGTGCTTGTGGTTTTACACATTAATTTGTATGCTGAGTGCAGTGTCTGTCTCCTGCTTCACAGTTTCCAAGAACAATGTATTCATGCCCTCGAGTTTCAGCCAGTCTCCGACCGGGAACTCTGACTCTGAGCCAGGTGAGCTGCCGAGATCCCTTACAGCTGTGAGGACTCATGTTTTCACTGCTGCTTCTTTGGGCTGCCACTGTTATATCTGTTTTAACTTTATTATTATGTGGGAGGTGAATTTAGAGAATTGGTCTTTAACGTATTTTATAATATATATACTAAAGATGATGTACATATTTAATAGTGTTGCTTTAGTCTGTAATCTGTTTCATTAAAATTTTACATCAATGAACATTTAGTTTTACTATATTGTTAAACAATACACAAGCCTCTGAATTGCTCATGTAATCTGCTAATCAGAAGGATGTGTGTGTGTGTGAGTTGAGTGTTGTTTGTAGGAAGCTTTTGGTTTTGGTACCATCTTAAAGTACCTTACAAAGGGTAAATTACAGGGTAAGACCATCAGGCAAAAATAATACTTTGAGTAGATTTATCTCAAGCCAAACAAAATGTAATTATTCTACCACAAGCCGGTGTTTCAAACTCAAGTTTTACAACTGCAAGACTAAACCTACCACATAAATTACACTGCATTATAAACCATATTTGGTCATTAATGCCTTTGTAAAAAATAGGTCACAGATCTTGGTCATCGGTTGTTGTAGTTGTGGTTAGAAATCCTAAAGACATTGGATTGGTCTTGAGGGTTTCTTTTGTTTCATCAGAGGAAAAACCAACAGGATTCAGACTGAAGCCACCAACACTCATACACGGACAAGCTCCCAGTTCAGGTAAATGGTTCATGTTGTTAACCCTTGTGTTGAGCTTGACATACTGCACATGCTTTAAATCCACTATGTACCATTGTATTGTGTGTATTGTGACTAAACTCAGGTTGTAGACAACTTATCTCCTCCACGCATCAACTGTTTGACAAGTCAATAATGTCATGTATTATCACATCTCCACACTCGATTACAGCAGCTTTTACAATATTTATTTAGCCTGAATTCAGGAGTTGTCTCTCTATACTAATAGTTACCAGTATTACACACCTGAGCTGCTTTTATGTACATTAATGACTGTATCTTATCACTCCACCAAACGAGTCATTCAAAAGGGGTCATGACTTGACACAGCCTGACCAAACTTGGTAAAACAACTGAAAGACTTGTACTTTTTGAGTGGATTTGACTGATGCAGCTCATTTTTAAACCATGTGTTTGTAATCCTCTTGTGCGTCTTTTTGGTGAAGTCTGTGTTATAAATGAAGAGAATATAAGCGAGCACTTAGCCTGCTGTTTCACGCCACACCTCAGTCACAGGAAACACTCAACAGACAGGAAAATAGGTCCAGTCAGTGAGCGACACCAAGTCCTTTCAGAGCTGGGGCTGTGGTGCGTTTACTGCCGGTAGACCAACTCTGCCTTAAGCAACACGTGCACTATTCGACTGACATCATCAACTCATTAACCGACCTGAGGCTAAAATAAACACGACACATCGAGCCCACAAGTGTATGGTTGTATTGCAGGCATCCCAAGTCAGAAACCTAAGGAGCAGCAACGTAGTGTCCTTCGCCCTGCAGTTCTCCAGGCACCAGCCTCCAAATCACATATAGAGTCAAGTATGTTAGTCTTTTATTGCCATTAAGTGCTCGTAATGTTCTTCAATATTCCCTGATCTAATCTATATATCAATATATAGCTAAACCTAAGACCTTGTGACATTTGTGCTTGATGAAGTAATAAATATTGCTTGGACACTCTTTAGATTCCAGTTGTGGAACAAATGGTGTAAAAAAGTCCGAAGAGGCCCCGTCTCTCTTCTTGAACAACACGGAACACTTAGCCAGCCAGGGCATGTCACAGGTAGGAAAACACTCTGGAAATGAAGATGTGCTTTATAATAATAAATAAATAGGAACACAGCTGTTCATCCTTGTACTTTTTTATTTTCTTATAATTAATTCAAGGCATTGAACTGCACTTTGTTTACATCAGGCTTAAACAGTTGGCACAGTTTTATGTTTTTACGAGCAGGTTACACACACTGTGGTGCATGTGTCTGACAATGTTGCTGTTCTTGTTTCGTTTCCAGACACATGAAAATGAGGATGATGGAGCATGTAACAAAGAAGGAGGCGGAGCTGAAAAAAATACAGATGTAGCAAAATCTTTTGTGTTTGGTCAAAATATCAAAGACAGAGCTAAGGTCAGTTGCTCTGTCTATTTTGGTATTTAGTTTTTTTTTTTCCTTTTTTTTTTTTTTTTTTTTTTTTTTTTTTTGGGGATATTCTTTTATGGCCCTTGTTTTAGCTACAAAGACACACAGCTCATCTCTAATTGCTCATATTCTCTTCACTGTCTTGCATTGCTTTTAAGAGTAATTGATGTTGACTTATTTGTGTCAGGCTGATTTTATCAAAGGATGCCTTCTTCCTATTTAACCCACTGTGTGTTGCATGTTTAAATTCTGTCTTTGCAGCTTGATGAAAATAGTACAGATGCCAAGTCGAAGGATGGTGTTCCGTCAGACTCTCAATCAGAGACGACTAATTATTTTTTACAGTACATCTCTACCCCAAGGTAATTCAAGACCGAAACGGTGCCCTCTTTTAAGTATTTTTAGAATGTCATCTTCAATCTCTTTGCAGAATTCACAAATGTTGCTTTTTTATACTTTCCAGTTTAAAAAATACCACAAACAGTACAGACAGTGGAGCAAAATTTGTTTTTGGGCAGAACATGTCTGAACGAGTCTTGGTGAGTCGCTACATTGTCGGAGCTCATCTGTTTGTTTTTCTCTCTGGAATACCTCCAGTGAATTGCCTTTTAACGACTGCTGTGTGTGTGTTCTCAGAGTCCACCAAAGGGGGAGTGCCCAACCGAAGAACATAAAGAAGTTTTAGCCACCCCTGCTTCAGAGCCCTCGTCACAGGAAAACACACCGGAGAAGAGTAAAAACACTGTTCTGTCTCGCACACAACACAAGCTTGTGCTTTTTATAGGTTCCTTCTACTTTACATAAGCAGAGCAAATTATTTTGTCAAAATAGGCATTTCATAACCAGTCCTCAGTCTGTCTTTACATTTTTCTACAAAATACACATATTTGTAACAATAGTAATAAAATGTAAAGTCCTCAATTTTTAGTCCACAAAAACAGTGTCCTGCTTTGGAACGGCCCTAGAACACTCAGGGAAGGTCTGTCTCTCAGACGGTCTGGAAATGTTTTGGTTTATACCGAGCTTAGTGTCTGGGGAGAGAAGTCTGCCCAACTTGTCTAACTTAACCATCAGTTAATGGATAAAGGATGTCTTTATAGTACAGGTGCAGCAAACAAGTGCTTACAGGCATGATTATTCGATTGTGAAATAATTGAAGTATTAACTGTGCAACTCTTCTGTTTTAACCGTTAAGCCGTTTAACTTAAGGAAGCAATTGGGCACTATTGTTTCTAAATTTAGTCATGATCATCCTACCATGATTGAAAAGAGAGAACCATTGTGATTGATTAAGACACAAAATTATACAAGCAATTCAACAAATATAAACCAAGAAAATAAGTTAAATGCAGACTCTTAAAGAAGAGTGGTCATTGCGCTGCAGCTTTTTAGTGTTTCACAAGCATCTTAAAGCAGATGCCCGGCAGCCATAATGTAAAGTGTGTTCTGAATGAATAGCGGTTCTGCTGCACTGGCCTTGTGAATTATGTATCTACAATGACAAATTCATGTTTTGCTCAACTGTGTATAAATTTATAATGTTGACAATGTCAAAGCAACCTCAAAAGTATTAATGTTATAACTTAAATTTAATGTTCAAGGTTTTATGTTGCAAATCACATTCAGATGCTTCAGCAGTATTAAGCAACAGGGTGATACAGATCTGCACACTGACTAAATGTTTTGAAGTGGAAGGTGTTGAATTCTCCTTGTGTTGTTGTCTCTTTCAGCGAACAGTGTGTCAGAGTCTTTGGAGGAATCTGCAGCAGCGTACACCAAAGCTACAGCCAAGAAGTGCATCTTAGAGAAAGTGGAGGTCAAAACCGGAGAAGAATCAGAAAGCAATGTTTTACAAGTAAACATCGCCTTTAAAATAAATAAATAAATGAATAAATAAAAAAAATTGAGCAGATGATGATTCATCTTAACCACGTGTTTTGCGATTAGATGCAGTGCAAGTTGTACGTTTTTGAGAAGACGGCTCAGTCGTGGATAGAGCGAGGTCGAGGTTTGCTGAGGCTCAACGACATGGCGTCGACAGAAGATGGCACGCTACAGTCTCGTCTCGGTAAAATACCATAGAATATCACAAAATAAAAATAAATGTAAAGAATGTAAAGAATGTATTCATCTCTCTTTGTTCTCCTTATTTACACAATATCCAACTGTAACACAAGGGGGAGCCAACTTCAATATTATGCTTGAATGTCTGCTAGGCTTTGAAAACATACTGTGCACCAACATTATTGCTCATTAATCTTGTTTTTCTCTTACATTATTCAAGCTAATCATTATTTTAGGTTGTCTTAAAATATTACCTGGCATTGTGTTTTGTATATATCTATCCATCTGTATGAAGAGGACGTTACGTACAATAATCATTATGGGCATGATTGTAGTTAAATTTATTTCCAAACTGTTGCAGTGATGAGGACACAGGGCAGCCTCCGGTTGATCCTCAACACAAAGCTGTGGCCTCAGATGCAGGTGGACAAGGCCAGTGAGAAGAGTGTACGAATTACTGCCATGGACACAGAGGACCAGGGAGTCAAGGTCTTCCTAATATCGGTAAGTGGCAGCTGTTAAAGACGTAGAAAGTTTTGGTTTGGGGTTTTCGAGTAGCTCTAGTTTTTGTTTAAATTATGCAGCTCTAATGTCACCTTGAAAATAAACACTAGGGGGAGCCAATCCCCAAAATATTATGTTGAGCATCACCTTGACACAGATTTTTATTAAAAAGCTATTCTTTCCCTCTTCATGCAGTACTGATAAGACTCATTTTATCTTTATTTCAGGGTAGCTCAAAAGATATAGGTCAACTGGCTGCAGCGTTACATCACCGCATTCTGGCTCTAAAAAGCAAAGCGGACCAGGAGCCCGAGGTGCCAGCTGCCACCGTCCCAGAGGCTGAGGTCCCACAGTCGAATGAGGACGACAGCGACGAGGAAGATGCAGCCTCTGCCTCTGCTTCAGCCTCTACTCCAGCTACGAGTCAGTGATGCTTTATTTTTATTTATTGTTGTAGGTCTAGGAGTAAACAGTTTCTCCAGACACTTTTAACTAGTTAAAAGTAGTTTAACTACAAATTGAATATAAAAATGTGTTTGTTTTTTTCCCCTTTTTTTCCCTACAATGTCCCTAATAATCCACCAGGGTACTTGGATTTCAAAGATTGCCACGTCTGACTTTTTTAGTATATTCACAATAGGCAGAAGAGAAAGTGTAGTGCTCATTATTAAGGGTGTAGTTATGTTGTTGTTGGCCACAAAGCTCTTTTTGAAAAGGTCTTTGACAAACTGTTGTGATTTGTGTTGTGCAGGTAATTCAGAGGGAGGTGAGAGCCAGGCAACAGGAAGCACATAGCATCACTCTCTCGGACAACCTGCTAACATGCTGCTGATGAGGCATTTTACTGTTGGCATCTCTATGGACATCCCTTGACCAACATGGGTCCTACAGACCAGTACTTTTGGATATTAGAAATCTAGCTCCAGGAAATAACCCCTTTTGTGCCGGAGTGTCTCACCCAACTTGTGCAGTCCATCTTCTCTGCATTCAGCGTAATATCTGGAGTCCTTTCCTCCCTCCCTAACTGTTTCGTTTTATTTTTGTTTTCGAGTATTTTCCTCCTCTCCCCAATAGCAAAAATAAAGACTTCAAAGCTTTGGTTTGGGACTTTTCTGCTCATCATATTGATGAGTGTAAGGGTGTTTTCCTCTACATTTTAAAGTATGGCACATGTTAAGACTGCAGTTTCTACTTTGGGACCTTTTTACTCATTCTACAGCTGTACCTCTGGCCACACATCCAGAGGGGTGTCATTCACATTGTATTTGACTAGTCCTCCAGTGAGTTGTTCCTGCGTCAGGTCTAACCTTCCTTGTTCCCTCACCCAACCAGTCTGCGTTAGGTTTTTGGCAAATGTAACTTATTTTTGCCTGTCATTTTCATGAGGCGTCAGAACATATGTGCTGTTTCTAATGGCTAGCCAAGACCGCTGAAGTTGTCATTAATAGCAGTTTCTTATATTTCCTATTGACCTATATTATAGTGAATAAAAAACTGAGACAATACACTTCTAATGCGAGTTTATAACATGAGAACAAAAAGGCAGAGAGTCACTTCAGATTTTCTCTAAATTAAGATATTTGTCAAATCACTTGTTTTTTTACTTTTTATTTTTTATCAAGGAGTAACTCACGGTCTGCATTCTGCATGTAACTATTTTTTTTTCCAGCATCCCAAGGGTTAATTGTGTTCATACATATTTTTTATTTTGAAGTATACAATCTCTATTGTCCATTTTAGATTTGGAAAACCTGGAATGAAGAATTAACTTCATGTGTGGATAATTTGAGTGATATCTGTAATACCCTTTGAATGTCATGTACATTTAAATATATTATTTAGTAGAGCACCATGTTTTCTCATCTCCTCCAACTACCCCTTTACAAAATAAACAGTTTTCAACTCACCCTGCCATTTTCCTTTTGAACAGATTCAAAGCAAGTACATGAACTCAGACTGACTTTAAAATGCAAGGAACTTCACTGACCCCCCCCCCCCCCCCCTACTTTCTACTTTAAATCCTTAATCTACTGAGGTTTTGTATGGTCTTATGACGTTCTTGTTTTTGCCATATTACAGCATGAGTATTCACGTTTTTTAGTTTGCCAGCCATTTTAATTCTTACATAAACCTTTACCTATTGTTGAGTTCGGTGTCTGTTTTTTCCCCCACAACAGACTTGCATAAGAGTAGGCAGAAACTGGATGATAAAAATGTGGCGTAATGTCCTACATGTATTAAGTAGCTACTAAAGGAGAAAGAGGCTTTAATACACCTTCCTGTTATGTGCATCTCTATTGTTACAGTCCAGTTTGTTTTTCAGATGCACTCTAGGAATTTATAAGTAGATGCTATTTCATTGTTTCTTCTTTAAATTGGAGTTTTTTTATTCCTTGATCATCTTTAGTGTACACAAAGAGACCCGCAGTTGTAATTTAAGCCTTTTAATGTCGGTCTTGTTGGATAATTTTAGGTGTTGTGCTAGTTCAAGAATCCAAAAATCAGACCCTAACTTGCTTTAAATGTAATTCAAAATGAAGTAGGCCTAACAGTCTGAACAGCATGTATGAGAAGATAAAGAATAAACTATAGACAAAACCATATATGCTTCATATTTTTATATCCATAACAATGGCACAACACCAGTTTTATAGTTGTTTTTGATGCACCTTTACCTTTACCTTTTTTGATTTTTCAAAGTACAATAATGGACCAAAAACAGTTCCCTGTGGTATTCCTTTATAGCTAATTACAAGCAGAAATACAGCTCCTGAGTCTGACTTAAATATTAAATCATAATCTAAAATAGTTTCCTGCAGAGACAAGGGGCATTAAAATACAGGACCTTATGTTTGGTATGCATAAGTTGGATCACACCTGCAGTCTGATATATTTTGCACCGACAGCGCTGTAAAGTTATCAGCCCAAATATTGCTTATTTACTGTAGGCATCAGGCGCAAGATCATAAATATTTGATGCGTGCACCCATCTCTCGGCCAACACAATCATCCCAACTAAGAACATTCCTGCCACACTCCCAAGCTCCTTATCTGCCGCCTCACAGCAGCTCTTATTTTTATTTTTTTTATTTTATTCAAAGACATCTGTAAATGACTGCAGTCGTGAAAGTCACAAGAAAATCTCACCTGTTCGAGGAGCTTTCACAAAGTTTTAGTTTTAGCCGCTAGGATTTATGACCTTCCACCTGTTCCAGCGTATTTATGCATCTGCAGACGGTTACATGTATCCTGCCACTGCACAAACTAGATGCTTATCTGTTTGAGTTACGGAAAATGAAGTCTATGGGAAAACTCTTTAATTCTGTTTTTTCTTATAGTCTGCCTTACTTTGTCACCAATCAAAGGTTTTATATTTTTTTAAATGCACAGGGAAAAAGGCTCACACCAAATCTAGAAGTCAAACGCACAGAGAAACATACAAGGAGCTAAACTTTGCTTAGACGTGATTATTGCAGGTTAAGCAGGCTGCCACCGCACCCTAGTTCATAAGAAGGATTAATAAATCATGTGATGAAAGGTTGTCACCTTTTCTTAAGTTAATGCACAGTGGAATAATTCATGAATTAAGTCTGATTGCCTTTTTGGCTCTGACATAGTTTACATCAATGACTTTCTAAAAGCATATAAAAGTTTTATTTTTTTATTTTTTTATTTTTTTGCCCCGCTGTTGTAAATCTTCACTTGATATTAGGGTTAGCTTCACATGTTGTTAAAGGAAGCTGTGGTCAAGCGTTTCCAAGCAGCAGAAGGGAGGACACAATGAGAACAACATGTACAAAATATTAATAAAATTTCAAAATTGCAATACCAAAAAACACTACAGTATACATAAACTATAAGACTGCATTAAAGTGCATCGAGTTACCTTGTGTAGTGTACAGTTAAACTTAATGAAACGCAGTCAAAACCATAGAAAAACAGACATAACGCTCCTCAAAACCCAGTGTATATTTGATAATGATTACTTCTTGTTCCTGTTTCTACAACTGCCTCTAGAGGACAAACTGAGCACTGCTGGAGGAGAAGCACGCTTGTTTAGAACAATAAACTTATTCAAACAATATTTTATACTGTATATTTCCTTTGAATGTCCCTGCAGGGCTACCGTAGATGAGAAAAGTAGGTGTGTGAGGAATTGCAGCCCGCTAGATGTTACCAGAAACTACACAGTCCACCTTTCCAGTGAATGTTGAAGTGTTTCACATCACAGCCTTTCACTTTTTGTCTTTTAGATTATTTGTATCAAACCCAAAGCAGAAAAATATCAGGATCATACAGTATGTGACCTGTTACATTGTCATTGCAATATTCATCCAAATCTCATACTGCGTCTAATTATATATTGCAGCAAAACTTGTCTATTCCCTGTTACAGAATAAATGATGTTGATCCAGAGAACCAATAAATGGTTTAATAACATCATGACTTAAACATAGTAACCTTTGACATTTTAGCTGTTGTTATAAATTAAAGCAAAATGGGTTCACAATAATTATTTGAAGTCCTGACATAGGGCCAAATGACCTCGACTAGTCAGCATACCTTTGGATAATTTTATAAAATTACCTCTCGGTGATCCTGATGTATCACTGTTTATCTTAAACATCCCAAACATCTTTCACACTCTTCCAACACTACAATGGCACTTCTGCAACTTAATTATGACCATGTGAGTAAGATATTTCATTCTTTTACTGCACACTCTCAAGGTTTAGGTCAAAGACATAAAGCTGCCATTAAAAAAAGTGAAACAACGCCACACCTAATTTTTTTAATGGGAGACCTATTCTCTTCCTCAAAATATAAGGAAGTGAGCATTAAACACTGATTTATTGGAAACTGCTTAAAGAGTATCTGAGGTTGGCCCTACCTGTTCAGGAAAGTTACGTTGCATAGTAACGTTAAGTGTTTTCTAAAGCATGCCTCTCCCTTCTCTTGTATGCTTTTAGGATTAGTCTATAGCCTCTTAAGAATCCGAGTGATCACGGTAACAACATAATCACCAGGTGTTGTGTGGATGTCGAAGGAGAAGAAGTGACCCTGAGGTGAATCCTTTGTCAAAGCACTAATAAAACATTATCAAAACAGTGAATCAAAAACAAATGGCAACCTCCTCGGCTCTGGTTTAACGTTTACTGGAGTTTTGCCTCGTGGACAGACACCGGAAGTGAAAATAACAAAATATAGAAACCAATGGGGGACTTTGAGTAAAAGAGTATTCAGGTAGTAATTTTTTAATAAATTTGTTTTGCAGTGAAGTAAATGTGCAATGAAATAAATAGCCAACTATTCTCTGTTTCTATCCTTCTATCTCAGTTCCACTTGTTGTTTCATCATTATTATTATTATTACTATTATTATTATTTTGTTTATTATTTTGTTTATTATTATTATTACTATTTTTTGTTTATTATTATTTATTATTATTATATATATATTTATTATTATTATTATTATTATTATTATTATTAATAGTAGTAGTAGTAGTATTAAAATCCTGCCTACACAACAATGGCACATGATCCACCAAGTTTCTCTGAATCTTCTTTACTGTTTACATTTTATGTAATTGAACCGTGGGTGGTTCCAGCGATCTACCTGAGAACAAGTCACAACAACAACCATCTTTTCTCAACACAGAGCTGTGCT